>PVJC01016704.1:12824-33514 GCA_004026665.1 Murina feae | reverse complement strand
CTTAATTGTTGCAAATGTGCGTTTTTGCTTCAGGCCAAAGGCTAAGGAGCCAGCGAGCAGGTAGTTTCGCTCTCGCTCCTGCTGCAACAGACTCTGCCTAAACGTTTACTCAGGTCCGTGAGTGGCGGCCGCCATGTTGGCTGGGCTAATTTGCATACAGCCGTTCTGATTGGCTGTGGGCGTCCCGGAGAAACGGTTAATTTTACTATTCCGCTTTTATTAGTTTAGATATATAGGATAATACTTTCTGGATGGAGAGTTTTCATAGGCCTCTGCCTAAACTCGGCTGCCTTTGGCTAAGAAGCGCAGTCCTAAGACACAAAGCATGGCACATTCCAGGGGAGGAGCCCACCTCCATGGAGGAAGGCTGTGGTTGTGGGCACCCCCGTCTCTTGGCTCCTCTTGGGTGTAGCAAGCAGTCCTTTCTGAACATCGAAGAGGAGGAGCATCAGCCACGAGCATACCCAGGAAGACCTTCCATGCTGGGTAAAGGAGGTTCTGAGGGTTATAATCAGAGGCAGATATTTTTTCAGCAGTGTTATCTCAGAGGTTTGCCCTTCGCGCTCCTTGATTGAAAATTTATTCCTCAAAAGCCATGCTGGTTGTCAATCTTCCCCCCTCCCCTCCCCCGCCACAGCACCCCTGAGTGGCCCAACCCATCGGTAACAATCTCTGAGGACCTCAGCTGGGGTATAATCATATCGAGAGCAGGGTTAGCATGATTTTTTTAAAAAAAGTCAGTTTCTTCATTTTCTCAGGGGAAAAGCATTTAAGAGTGCGTTTCCAAGGTTCAGCTACTTGTCTAATAACAATAATAATTACCTTAATGCTCTTCAATAGGGGATTAGTGAAACAAATTATGGTACAGCCATGGTACATGATGCACCCATTAAATTAAATGAAGTAGAATAATACACTGTGTTACTGCTCTAAAGCGGAAATACGTGGGTGGCTTTGCTAGTGTTACAACTTTGGGGAGGGGTGTTGCTGGTAAGGCTTTGGAACTGAGGGGCAATGCCCATGCCCAGCTACATCTTGAAGTAAAATCATGCCCCTGGATGTGAGCCAAAGTTATGCTTCCATCCTGGCCACCTAACGGGAGGGAGAGGCCCTCGCATGAACAAATTTCCTAGATGCCACTGGAAAGCCAGAGGGACATTGTAAAGAGGAGGCTATGGCTGGAATTACAATTTCTGGGAGATGGCACGTTTCAAAACTGGATATTCCAAGTGGAGAACGATTATGTGAGTCACTAAATTGAGGAAGTCTCTGAGACTCCCTTGCGGAATGATTCGGCTGCTCAGGCTGTTTCAGGGCCAGCAACCTGCATTCTCCTCCCCAACTCCCTCCCCATCGCCCCCACCCCCACCCCCGCCCCGAGCCACTGCCTTGGAGACTGAACATCTGGGAAATAACAGAACATATTTGCAGGGATCCCTGTGCTGGGAGCAGAGAAAAGGATTGGGAAGGGGCTAGAGCATGCTACAGAAACAGCATGGAGAAAGAGGCCCCAGAACAGGGAGATGCTGCTGTCATGTGAGCATTTCCAAGTCCCCACAAAAAGGGGAGTTGGCAGGCGGGCATGTCTGGGTGGGTCACCCCCACTGCTGTGAAACGGGCATATGGCAGGGTAGGTAGCAACTGGAATGGATGTGTCAAATTCTTCACGTTACAGCGGGAGTGCTGATGTCTCCAGAAAGGATCATGAGGTGCTTTCTGCCTGGGACCCAAAGAACTAGGCTGGCAGGCCCATGCATGCCCTCGCTGAGTTCCTGCGGTCATGACATGCAGCCAAAAATGAGCAAACCATGGGGTACTGGCTGTCATTTTTATTCTGAGGTACCGTCTAATGTGAGTGCCAGATAGCTGAGGAAGAAATCCCTCGAACAGCCAGCGAGAAGCAGGCCTCGGTCAGAGCCGAGGGTGTCATGGCTCCACCCCTGGGAGACAGAGCCCTGGCACTCCAGACCTCAGGGGTATCAACAAGCAGGCTCCAACCAGGACCCTCAAGCATTGGGCAGGAGTCTCTAATTTGCTGTCCATGTGCCAGAACTGTCAATAAATGAGAACATTGTACTCTAGTCATTGACCCTCTGACATTTCACAGTGTGGGTGGGATAACGCTGAAAACTGAGAGGGGTGAAGATGTCTTTGTATAAGCTGTCAATTACTGTGTAACAAATTAGCCCAAAACTTAGCAGCTTAAGACAATCATGATGTATTCTCTCTCATGGTTTCCATGGATCAGAAATTCAGACTGAGCTCAGTGAGGATGGCTTATCTCTGCTCCACTTTAGCTGGAAAGAGCAAAAGCTGGGGCCGGGATGATCCGAAGGCTCATCCATGTGCATGGCTAATGTGGATGCTGACTGTGGGCTGAAGGACCAGCTGGGCCATGGAAAAGCCAACATGTGGCTTTCCATGTGCCCTGGGCTTCCTCCGAATATGGTGGCTGGGTTCCAAGGACCAGGGTCCCAAAAGAGAGAGTTAGGCAGACGCTGTATCCTTGTTACGCCCCAACCTTCGAAGTCACAGACTGTTGCCTCTGTCACATTCTGTTTGTTAGAAGTGAGTCACTAAGTCCAACCCACATGTAAAAGGAGGATTAGATTCCATCTTTTGGAGAAAGGAATGTCAAAGAATTTGTGAGCCTATTTTAAAACTAGCACAGGCCTCCCTGGTACATGGATTATGACAAATTAGGAGCATTGAGAGGCTGCTTGCTCCCTTCCCAGTTTCCTTTTTCTCACCATAACTAAGAGGTTGAGGCTTCAAAGAGGGTAGGGATTGAAACATGTCCTTGAGACTTTTATGCTCATGATGCCGTTCCACCCCAGCCTAGTATGTGAGAAGGAGGTAAGATGGATTCATTCAGGCTCCAGCCAGAAGTACCAGACAATTCCCAGAAGGGAATTAACTGAGGTCTTAAGAAGATTATGGTGTACGGAAGGAGGTTTTAGGCTATAAATAGGGAGAGTTAATAGGAGACATCAGTAGACGAGACATTAGACATCTCTTTGGGAAGGTTCCGCACACACACACAAAAATCAACATGAGGAAGGCAAACTGGACAAAACCTGTTAGCCTGTGAGCTGGAATCTTTCTAATGTCCATGGTTTGACCCTGGCTTCTGGAATAATCTAGCTATTTAAATTACAAGTGACTTAACTTATGGGCCTTATTTTTCCAATCCATAAAATGTGAATGATAACAACACCCATCTCATAGGGTCAATGTGAGAATTAAGTTAGGTGATAAGGTAATGGCAGTGCCTGACACGTGCATCTTATCTCTGCAGATAGGCATGTCACCAGCCTTTTCCCTCCCCTGCCTCTAAAAGAGACTTAGTTCCTCCCTCTTGCTGAAGCTCTGAGGGGTCCTACCTTGCCAGGCAAGTGTCCATGAGCTTTTTCTACGTGAGGAGAGAAAAGAGAAAAGAGAAAAGGAAGAGGAAGGACTCACGCTGAGAGAGGTTTCAGAGAATTTTGAAGAAGAAAGCTCAGGTGTAGTAGATGAAAGAGAGAAGCTGAGTTTTCTAAGAGAAATCTTTCATGTGGTTTGAAGAATACAGTTATGAACTTCAGATACTTCCTAATTAACTTTTGGTTATTGGGGATATTCTTTGTTTGGAACACTGCTCAGAATCTAGATCACGTGGAGATAGTCTTTAACGCCGTGCGTGTTTTAAACTAAGATTTAGAACGGTTGATGTAGCTTGCCTTCATTTGTTTTGCATAGAAATTTCTAGAAGAAATACAAGCAACCAATAACAGTCATGTTCTTGGAGCTGAGCGAAAGAGACTATTTTTCATTTTATATCTTTGTTTTTATGAAGTTTTTCATCAACTTGGGCACATACCACTTTCTTAATCTACTTAACGTAAAATAGGTGGGGTGTGGGTTTTTTGTAAATTATTAAATACCCATTACATATCTGTGTTAGGAATTTCATTGTATTTGATTCTCACAACAGCTTTACCAGATTGATGTTGTTCTCACTTATGTTGTGGATGAGCCAATTAAAGCTAGAAAGGTGAAGCAAGTGTGTTAGGGTTTTCTAGAGAAACAGACACTCCTATAAATGGACATATTTGTGTATATAATTCTATCATGTGTATTAGAGTACATATATAATAGCACACATACATACCTATGTAATAGAATATATGCAGGAGAGTAATTGATTTTCAGAATTTGGCTCACATGATTATGGGGACTGGCAAGTCCGAAATCCATGGGGCAATAGCACACATACATACCTATGTAATAGAATATATGCAGGACAGTAATTGATTTTCAGAATTTGGTTCACATGATTATGGGGACTGGCAAGTCTGAAATCCATGGGGCAGGCCAGCAGGCTGGCAGTTGGCCTGAGTTGATGCTGCAGCCTCGAGTGTGAGTTCATTGGGGCAGCAGCTGGAAACAGGCAGATCTTTAGGGTTTCAATGTTGAGGTCTTGAGGAGAATTTCTTCTGGAAGCCTCAGACTCTGCTCTTCTGGCCTTCAAATGGTTGGATGATGTGCTTATATTGAAGTGCGTATGATTATAGAGATACAATCAAATGCAAAAATCCACTTGTGTGGATATTGCTACATGTATATTATAACTCAATAAGGAAAGGTGAAAGGTTAAAAAAATAATATTGAGCCAAGAAAAAAAGCTGCTATTTTCTTTTTCAAATGCAAGGAGGTAAATGTCATGAGAATCAGGACGTGCTGCTGCCTTTAGGGAGGAGAGAGGGGGTTGTAATTAGGGAAGGGCAGCAAAGGGTAACATTCTCAAATGAGGTAATATTCTACTTATTGACCTAGGGGTCCTCACAAGATGGTCACATGTTTATGTTTATGGCTGTATTTTACAATTTAAAGACAAAGTTTTAAACATTTAAACAGGCAATGTATTGTTGCTTTCATAATGTAGCTGAAGATTTGAGGCTCTGGGAAGGCCTGCCAGGCAGAGTGGCTTCAGCTCAGAGGGCCTGCTGCCCCTCTTTGCAGGGGCCAACTCCTTCACCTGCCCCTCAGCCTATTAGAACCCTTCCCTTATTCCAGCATTTCTGATAAAGAAGAGGCATATTTTATTGTGGAAAGTGCGTTTCATTTCACATAAGAAACAGCATTTTCCTCCCTCGGCTGATGTGTTGATTAGATTTCAGACAGGATTAGTGGGGTTGATGCCATTAAGTAAGAAGTCATCTCCTTTGGAAACAGCTCAGAAAGTCTGGATTCCATTATTAAAAGCCTCAGATCCCATTAAGATGACATAATGAGAACGATGTGGATTCCGACTTGATGGGAGAACTCAGAATGTGGAGTACCAGCAGACTCCTGTGGATACCTGGTTGTGGGGGGGGGGGCGGTAAATGACGACAGCATAATTTGGCCATAAGATGAGAGCATTCTCAGCCACTCGCTTACTCAAGAACAAGTAATCAATAAATCATATACTGCCTATCTGACATGGAGTGACTGAATAAATTACAGTTCACCCACACCATGAAATAATGTGCATCCATTTAAAAAGTATAAATTAGATTTACACCAATGGAGTTGAATGGATTTCCATCAGGTATTATTAAAGGAGAAAAGTAAGATGCTTCAGCTCTTGAAGCACCTAAAATACAGGCCTACCATATGAAACAGTGAGAAACAATTTTCTCATTTATGCACATGAGTACTTATATACATGTGTATGAGTCTACATGTTCAGTATGGAGAAAAACACACTAGTAAAAACAAACATATCAGTTTGTTAATATCACTTACTCCTAGCAGGATTTTGGGTGATGGTGGGTGTGAAGAGGCTGGAGGGGAGAGGACAAGTGGAAGCAAACAAAAAGGGACAATAAAAACAGCCAAGTATGATGTCATCAAATGTATGTGTTTATGTAAAACTGCAAGAGACAGGGAGTAAAACTACGCATTGCATCTCTGCTGTCTCTAGCCCAGCTGCAGGCATTGCAAAGACCAGAGGAAGGCTCTGTCCACCACACCCTCGGGGAACAAAGCGTAAACCTTTGCAGCACTTGGCGAGCAAGTCAACATGATTTGACATTTTTATTCTCTGTCCCCCACATTCCTACTATTCTATTATACTGTTTATATTCTTAAAAATCTTTATTGTTGAAAGTATTACATATGTTCCCTTTTTTTTCCTCCATTGACCCTCTCGAGCCTTCTCCCTCACCCCAGGACTTTACCACCTTATTGTCTGTGTCCATGGGATATGCATATATGCATACAACTTCTTTGGTTGATACCTCCTACTCACCTATCTCTCCAGCCTTACCTTCCAGATATACTGTTTAGCAGGTATTTACTGAGCCCACAGTAGGTGCTGGGCATAATCACTGCCCTAAACAACGTATCCAGTGGTGGGAAATGCAGTATACTTAGAGATGGCCACATAGAGGTGCTAAGTAAATGTTGATTGAAGTGGGATCAAATAGCTGCAGTTTGAACAGAGAGGTGCTCTGTGAGGTTTTGTCTCTACAGTCTTTGTAATCCACCAATCACACCAAGCTCCAGGGGATCTGACTAGTCTAACGTCCATGTTTACGTATGTGGAAACAGACCCAGGGAGAACAGATGAGAGTAATTACTTCTAGTGCACAGCAGAGTTGAGATCACAACCCACATTCCAAGGACCAGTTTTGCTTCTTTCCATTATACCATGAAATCTCCAAGCCAAACTGAGAACAAATAATGCCTAAGAGTGAAGCATTTGACATTTTTGTCATCTTTCAGATGAAGCAGCTGATATAATAAGGAAAACATGACACGATGGGTTGAGTTGTGTCCCCTAAAAGGACATGTTCAAATCTTAACTTTGGGACCCATGAATGTGACATTATTTGAAGACAGGATCCTTACATATACAGTCAAGTTAAGATGAAGTATACAAGATTACAGTGGTTCCTAAATCCAATAGGACTGGTGTCTTTATGAAAAGAGAGAAGTTTGGACACAGAGACTGACACACAGGGGCCAAGGTCATATAAGGACAGAGGCAGAGAGTGGAGTGATAAATCTACCAGTAAGGAACAACAAGAATCGCTGGCAAAGGCCAGAAGCCAGAAGAGGCAAGAAAGGATTCCCCCTAGAGGAACAGGGTCCTACTGACACCTTGATTTCAGACTTCCAGCCTCCAGAACTGTGCGAGGCTATATTTCTATTGTTTTATCATGGCACCCATAGATAGCTAATAGGCATGTCTTGGAATTTGTTAAGTATGAGGTAAAATCATGTTTGGTTTTTTTTGTTACTTACAAGATGGATGATCTTGGGCACATCAACGAACTTCTTTGGTCCTTAGATTCATTATCTATAAAATAGGATAATAGCACCTCTCAGTTGTGAGGATGAAACAAAGTAATTCAGGCACAGCTCCTAGAACCTGACCCCTTGACTGAACTCTGGGAAAGAGACTGAACCAGATTGGGCTGGGGGAGGGTAGCAGGCTCTGAGTTCTCTTCCCTCTTCACCTCACAATGCCATGTGAAGCAAGACTGGCCAGTCCTTTATCTTTTCAACTGCAATTAGCCAACAGTCATGGCTGGCATGTTGTAAAGAATGATGCTGTTGGCTGAAGTTTGCCCCTCCCTGACGTCAATCACAACTTCATTCTTTGTCTAGATAGTGATGCTCCACAAAGATTGGGCTCAGGCTGATGAGAGAGAGGATTGGATTTGAGACCCAAGACCCAGGTGCTATTCCTGGCTTGAGGACTTGCTCTGTGGCCTTGAAATTTGCATCCGAGGAGGAATAACACTGCCACCTTCTGCCACAAAAGGCATTCATAAAAATAGATGAGCTTTTTTTTTTTTAAAATAAAACATAAACTGATTTAGCTATAGATACAAGTGAAAATTTGGATCCAGCTCCTAGAGTAAAGACAGAATTCTCTCCTTCTTGTATCCATCCATCAAATATTTTTTGAACAATTGCAAGGATTGAAGGACACAGAGAGAGCAAGACATAGGTCCCTGTCCTCATGGCCTCATAGTCTGGTGTGGAAGATGGAGTGTTGTAGGCTCGTGAGCTCATGAGAGCCTTCAGCAGCTGTGATCCTGCTGAGAAGACCTAGGGGTTTCTGCAGCTGGAGACAGCAGGAAGGAAGTTCAAGGGAAGGCTTGTAGAGGAGGAAAGTCTATGTCATCTTTTCACTGCCAGGTGTAAACAGTGATTCTGGTCTCCAGATTTCCAGGAAGAGTATCACAAATTATGGATTCACACCCCCACGCCCATTCATTCACAACACATGAAAGACCCTTTATCTTCATCTTTGCCTTGTCCTTTGTTAAAAATGAGGTGCCTGGAAAACTTACTGGTATGCCTGCATACAAACTTGCACTCGGATGTTTATAGCAGTATTAATCATAATTGCTAAATCTTGGAAGCAATCATAATGTTTTTTAGTAGATAAATGGCTAAGCTGTGGCACATCCAAATATTGGAATATTATTCAGCATTAAAAAGAAATGAGCTATCATCAAGCCATGAAAAGACATGGAGGAACCTTAACTGCATATTACTTAGTGAAAGCAGCCAATCTGAAAAGGCAACATACTGCATGATTTGGGCTATATGGCATTCTGGAAAAGGCAAAATGATGGAGACAGTAACAAGGACCGTGGTTGCCAGAGGTTAGGGTGGGGGGGAGAAGGATAAAGAGGTGAAGCTCAGGGGATTTTTAAGGCTGGGAAAATACTCCATGTGGTATCTTAACACATTAAGTGCCATGTCAGTCATAAGTGACGGACACGGAAAGGAAGACAAAACAGGCTCGGCACTTAATGTGTTAACAATAGATCTGAGTCATATGTTTGTCCAAACTCACAGAACACACCAAGAGTGAACCCTAATGTAAACTATGGACCCTGGGCGATAATGACGTGTCAAGGCAGGTTCATCGGTTATAGCAAATGCACCACTCGGGGGAGGGCTGTTGGTATGGGGGGGCTATGGCTCTGTGGACAGAAGGATTTGGGAAATCTCTGGACCTTCCACTCATTTTTGCTGTGAATCTAAAACTACTCTAAAACGGATAGTCTGGTTTTTCGGTGGTTGTTTTTTAAATGAGATGCCAGCGCTCATCTCTTAATAAATTGAAAAACGACTGTCCTGACTCTCCCTTCTCTAGTCATCAAATGTTTCCCGTTCATAGTGGCCATCAGGTGGGGGCTGCATGGAGGCCAGGGGTAGGGAAAGAGCTGTCCACATTAGAGAGAAGAGATGCTGGCTGCCTTCTGTGCTTATTAACTTGAAAACACCCAGAGGCTCTCCCTGGGTCCTGTTTGAGGAGGGGCCAGGAGGGGGAGCTTGTTTGCATGAGCACATATCACTGGATGCTTCCATGAACTTACTTTGAGCAGATCTGTGTCAATGTTGCCCTGCAGTCAAAGTGCCTGGTTGGTGGCAGAACACCCTGCTGAGGGTAAAGGGGTCAGTGATTCCAGGGCTGTGGGCTGGACAGCAAAGAGTGATGCAGAGTGATGCCCCAATGAGCCAACCCCTGTGTCTTGAAGGTGGTAAAGCTAGAGGAAGGGGACAGCTGTGGTAGAGAGGTTGCTTCCTCTCCTCCCCACCTCCGCCCCCTATTCCCCACTTTCTCCTCATCATCTATGGAGCCATGGCAAGCACTTCATGTGCATTTCTTAGTTTTTGACTTAGCCTGAAGGTGACTCCACTCCTTTTTGGAGTTGTGGGACACTGAAATGGGGACCACTCAGCTTCAAGTAGGGCACATTGGGTGTGGCTTCTGACCTTCCACTCAGCAGATCCCTCGGTCTCCTGGAGTTAGCAAACAGAGATGATCAGACCTCTTGCACATGGCTGGGGGGAAACCTAAGGGGCTTAATAAAGAGCTTCCATTTGATTGTCTGCCATGTACCAGCCATAAGACCAGTGCTCTAACACACGCTATCTCACTGAACACCCCACACCCAATACCCGACGGTCACCGATGAGAGGTTACACTTTTCCCATTTCATAATGAGGAAACCGAAGAGCAGAGAGGTTAGGTCTCAGAGTTCTCTCTTCCTGTCCTTCAGTAAGCACCAAGGTCCCACGTTCGGTTCCATTCTTCTCCTGCCTCCTGGGACAACCCACTGTCCTTTGCCTGCCTGCCTCCTGTTCATTCAGAGCTCCATTGAGATCCCATGTCTGCCCCACCCCACAGTGTGCCTTTCCTTTCCCCACCTACCACACTTAGTGCATTCTATGCCAGCTGCTCTGGCTTTGGGCTTCAGTTTCCTCTTTGTAATGGGGGAGGGAGAGTTGGTGAGCTCTTGGAAGCCCTTCCAGCTCTGCCTTCCAATCTATGATTCCACACACAGGTGGCAGTGGAGGAGTGGGTCTGGTGCCCCAACGAGGGTGTGAGTACATTGAAGGACAAGTCCCAGGCTTTCTCTGGTAGGTGTCTTGGTTCCTCCTACTTGGTTGGCATGTGGCAAACACTTGCTAACTGTGTGTGAATGACTCTAAACACTCGATTCCTTACAACAAAGGTGCGTTTGTATAGATCTGAATCCCACTTGCTCTCTTGACATGATTCCTGTATCTTCCCAGTCATTGAAACTCTAAGAAAACATCACTTTTAATGGGTATCATTGTCCATTAGATGGCTACACTATAATCTATTTAACCATTTCCCTGTTGTTGAATATTTATGTTATTTTCAATTTTTTACTATCTTAAGTCGTGATAGCATGAATGTCTGTATATGACTTTGTTTATATCCCTGGATCTGTTCTCAGAAAGATGAAACTACTGGTTAAAGAGCACCAACACTTAAAATCTTATTCCCCAAAGAAACCATAACCCCATCAATTAAAACAAATATCCTAAAGGAAAAAAATGCTTCTTTCTACTCTCAACACTCAAGCCAGGAATGCATCCAATTCTGGCTGTTTGGCCGCTACGTGGGTAGGAAATAAATAGTTGCTCAGCTATACTCAGCTCTTCTCCGTAACTAATTCGGACAGGGCCCAGGCAGAGATGAGCACTGGTTCAGGGTGCCAGGGGACTCTGACTCAGGGCCACTGGCTACGGAATTGCTCCCAGCCCTCCCCTACTGTGCTCAACATGTCGTTTCCTCCCTGTGGGGAGAACACCTCATGGCAGAGCATGGGGACTGCTCTAGGCCTGGCCCCCAGCACCCTCCTCCCAGGAGCCCTCCAGCCTGGGAGCAGTTCCAGAGGCCGAGGAGCAATCGATGTTCCTGCGGCCAGTGCATCTGAGGTTTTCTCTTGGCTAGAATTCAGAGCAGGGAGAAGGAACCTGCATCTGGGCCAAGGTGAGCCTGTCTGGGTGGAAGTCCCTGGGCCTCCAGGAGGAGTAGGGCACACAGAGCCGCCAGCAGGTGTGGCAGTGGAGGAGAGTGGCCATACACCTGCTGACCACATGGAACTCTGCCCTCTGCCTGAGGTGCCCTTCAATCCGAGATAGTAGCCCTGGCCCGAGGGCGGTCAGTCACACAGTCTTCAACCTCCACGGTCTGCTCCTCAGTGTCAAGGCCACCCCTTCGTTGGAAAAGGAAGAAGCAAGAAAACCAGTTTCCCCCGAGGACTTGCTGTGTGCCGTGCTCTTTACAATACGCGAGAGGCTTGTTGATATTCCCCTTGTTACAAACGAGAGCACCGAAGCCAAGAGAAACAAAAGGCCTCGCCGAAGGTCACAGGGCCAATAAAGGAAAGGGTTTGGACTAGAGTTGGCTGCCTTTCAATCCCGGCTTCAGAGGCAGGTGCAGTAGGGGAAGGTCACAGGCATGGGCTCCCATTCAGCTCTGCTCTGCATCAACTCTTTGAACCTAGGGCTGATGCTCATGCCTCCTCCTCCGTGAATGGGCTGCCTGCCTCGTAGGGCTCCTCCTGGAGTCACAGGGATAAGGCGCGCAAGGCCCTGGGGTCATGTTGGGCCCACAGGGAGGAGCTCACTGTGGCCAGTTATAAATTCACTTCGTTGGCTCCGTCACCTCTGCTGAAGGCCCTGCTGGGGAAGCCTATCCAGGTAAGGAGCACAGGGATCTGTCTCTGAGACAAAGCCCTCGCTCCTCAACACTAAGTGGCTTCCAAGGGTTCACCAACGCTCCCTCCCCCGTTACAGAGAGGACACTGGCCCCGCGTTTGCCCCCAGCCTGGCACCCGGGCTGCAGGACTACTTAGCAGTGTTTTGGCTTTTCTCTTAGAGCAACACCTTGACAGGAAGACCAGAGAGAAGGCTCGGGACTGTGCATGACTCTCCTTCTTCCCAATATACCTGATGCCAGATGAAGGAAGGACAAGGCGCTGGCTCAGAGCCAGGGTGAGGAGGAGGTAGCTGGATGTGTCCTTCACCCAGGCGACAGTCCATCCTGCTCCTTCTTAGGGCTCTCCAGTGAGCGCAAGGGCTGACAGTGCCCAGCTTTGCTGGTCCCCAGGCCTTCTTGGACCCAGGAGTGTGGCTGAGCGTGCCCACCGCTCCATGGTGTCCGCCCTGGGGTTCCCTTTAAAAGCTCTGGATTGAGCACAGCCACCTCGAATGGGACCACATCACGGAGGAGCAGCCAAGCCCTGAGAGCCGCTTCCCAGCCCGCCTGGGAAATGTTTCTTTTTCTATTTGCAGAAGCACAAATGTTGACTTTTGATCTCTTCCTCTCCCTCTGGGCCTCCCATCAGTGATGACAGCGATTTCATTTCTTTTTCCTTTCTCCTATCAAGTGGGAGAGTCAGGAGGGCTCAGAAAGGTTCTTAAGAGAGTGGAAGGGTTGTTACGCACTGGCTCCTGGGTGACAGTGAAGATCTCGCCCTTGCCGTGGGAAGCTGGCGGCAGTCATCTGGAGGCTGCGTGTTTCACACAGTGTTCCCTCATCTCTCGTGTGTTTGTAAGCCATCCCAGGATCCTGTTACCATGTGGGTTCAGATTCAGTAGGTCCAAGGAGCTCCTAGGTGAGGACCACACCTAGAGAAGCAGATGTGGAGGTTCTTCCTGTCTACCTTGCTCCGGTCCTGAAGTGCCCGGATCGATCAACCCTTCATGCAGCTGGATCTGTGTAGGCAAGATGCTGCCAAGCACGCTGCTCTGAGCAGACACTTCAATGGAATTAAAACCCACACTCAGATTGTTATCACTCCTGCTCTGCTGAAACCGAAGGACATTCAGATATGCACAGATTTCCAAAGAAGGTGTCTTTGAGCTAGAATTTGTCCCAACAGGTCACCTGAAGACTCTTACTGGAGTGTGTGTGTGTGTGTGTGTGTGGGGGGGTTCTTCTCTCACTCCATTTCATCCCTTCAGCTCATTTGTGTGTGTGTGTGTGTGTGTGTTTTAATGAAATTCAGCTCAAATATTATGATATGCTAATTTTTTTGGCCATTCCGCAAATGGGCAAATCTCTGAATACCCACTGAAACATACTTTTTTTCCTTACATATATTTCTAGTTATTTTTAAAATTAAGTTCTGTTTATTTCGTGGACATGGGCTTAACTTTAAGAAAAGGCATTATATGATAATTAGAACATAAGACAATGGATAATTATTATGCATTAGAAAAGAATCTCAGGCCCTAACTGGTTTGGCTCAGTGGATAGAGCGTCGGGATGCGGACTGAAGGGTCCCAGGTTCGATTCTGGTCAAGGGCATGTACCTTGGTTGTGGGCACATCCCCAGGGGGAGGTGTGCAGGAGGGAGTTGACCGATGTTTCTCTCTAATCTCTCATTGATGTTTCTAACTCTCTAACCCTCTCCCTTCCTCTCTGTAAAAAATCAATAAAATATATTTTTTTAAAAAGAAAATAATCTCAGGTTTACAAAAGGGTTCACTGTGACACGCTTTCAGGCGATGAGCTCTTTCTGAGCATTTTACTATGAAAATCATGCTATCAGAGATGCTGATGTAATTGGTCTGAGGGGGGACGAGGTGAGGGCACTGATTTTTTTTAAAGCTCCCAAGATGATTCTAATGCACTTGCAGGTTTGAGAACTACTAGACTAAATGATGTCAACTTTCCAACGTTAAACTATTCAGGTGACTCGCTCCTTTAACTTCAACACCCACTTTTGCACCCCGTTGTATGCCAGGCACTATGTGAGGCTCCAGAGACAGGAGGAAATCAGCCCCAGTTCCTATCGTGAAGGCTCCCACAGTCCAGCAAGGGAGATAAAACATGCAGCATTCATGTCATCTGGAGGCCCCACACACAGTGAAACAGAAATGTTGCCTGTATCTCACAAATAAAAGGGGAGGCAGAGGCAGGCATGCAGGAACCTGCATCTATCTCCCCCACCATCATTACTTCCCCTCTCTCCTCAGAGGGAGTAGGACCCAATCAAACAGACACACAGTGGTGTGGAAGGACAGCTGCCTGGCTCTCAGGTTGGAATTCTGGGGGGCGGGGGAGGGCTCTTGGGGGCTGTAATGTGGCCTTCCAGATGAGGTGAATGTTGGAGCAGGAATGCACACCCTTCTCACAAGTTGCAAAGGCTGAGCTGGGATGATTTTCAGCAGCTCCAGTGCCAAACTGTCAAGTCACTAAACTCACCTTCTGCACGCCCCTCCCACCTCTTCTTCTGAATGCTTCTCCAGCCCCCACCTTTGGGTGCCCTTCTTTCCGGATGCCCCAGCTGGTCCCCTCACTACTCTGCGTCCTTCACCCCATCTAGGCTTGCCTGTCCCCAGATTACCTCTCACCAATGGTGGTTCTGACTGTGCTGCAGGCGACAGTGAGCTGGTATGGACTCAACATGGAGGGAGGAATGGCCAAGACACCTGCTCCAGAGCACTTCAGACCTCTGTTCCTACAAAAGCCAGGGGGATCTAAAAATGAGATATTTTAATCAATGCAAAACCAGGCAGCCCCAACTTAAATGGATCCACTAGAGAGAATCTGGTAAATAAGATTTTGGCAAAAAAACAGCATATGCCCTAAGTCTACCCTTGACCTCGATTCTGGGCCTCAGCAATCGTGGTCAAGTGGGGGTCCTCTCCCCTGAGGAAGACAGCCCTTCCCCCACGGTCCCCCACAGAGATGGCGGAAGAGGAGCTGGACTGCTTCATGAGATGGCATTTTGTGAAGATGCAAAGTGAGGTTTGAGAGCGGGACTATTTGAACAATGGACGGGGTGTTGGGTGCTTAGAAAGTGCCTTTCAGGGAACCTCTAAAACCCACTTTGTGACCTGCTGTTAACTGCCTTGCAATTTCACAGTTCTTTGAAGTATTTGGATTGAATTCAAAAGGTCTCCTGCAAGGGGAGGAGCCATGATAATCCTGGAAACCGTTAAGAATGAACAAACATTAACTGGCACTGTCCTCAGATCCTCTCTGTGACACAATCACTCCAACAGTTAGATATTATACCTGTTTTACACCAATAAGGAAACTGGGGCTCAAAGAAGGCGAATGTCCCACAAAAGGGACGTGGTTCGAGCCCAGGTTTCCAGATTCTGAGTATGACGCTCATCGTATGAGATCATGATTTGTATTCTGTTCGGACACAGTTTTGCTCTTATTGAGTATTTATCTCCGAGAAAGAAAATGATCTTAAAGAAGGAAGCGGGGAATTGAATGGGTGAGTTAGCTGTCAGGGCCATGCTCTTGAGGCACCAGGAGGGGGCAGGAGGCTGCCTTTTTAGTAGTAGATGCTTTCATCCTTTGAAGCCCATCCTTTTCACTGAAAGGGAACCCAGCGAAAGCAGGAAAATGCCAGTGTGGACTGTGCTGGAGGCCGGCTGCAGGCAGTGTGCATCTGAGAGCCACGTGCATGGAAGAAAAGCCCTCGGCTCTGGGGCCTCACCCAGAAGGCCGACAGCAGCACACCACGTGAGCACGCACAGGATTTAAACACAAACAAGCCAAGAGTTGCGTGCTCCGTCGGCCATTGTCTAGCCTGTGTCACTTCCTCTCTCTGCTTCTGCATCCATGAAAAGAAGATAGTGACAACGGCCTTGCAGGAGTATTGGAATAACCAGGTAAAAGCACTTTGCAAACTACAAACTATGCCCACAGGCAAACTACAAACTATGCCCACAGGTTAGCTGAGGTGCGGTTGAATGCCCCCCACCCCACCCCAGTGTCTCTCGGTAGCACATGAGTTGGTGACAAGGTGGCCAAGTGCAGCCCATGCTGGGAGGCTGGCGGGAGGGAGAGGCTTGGGCTGGCACTGAGGTGGTACACTACGAAGAGGAAGATGCCACGGCCCCCACTCTCTGGTCAGTCACCTGACCGCAGGACACTCCATCCCAGTGTGGTGTGCTTCAAGCAGCTGCCTGCCCCCTGGGGTCCTCGGTCCTCAGAGGAGAGTCCTGAACTCAGAAGCCGAGTGGTCTGAGTTTCAGCGATGTGCCCCAGCTCCCTCAGCCCCAGGGGTCATGGTCAGAGTTCCTTCCCAGCCGCATGGCTCCGAGCTGAAATGCTGCTGGTGAGGCTCAGCAAGGGAGTCCACGCATCCCACCCCCACACACCACTTGTTATAGTAACAGCAGTTTGCAGTTCCGCCCAGGAGCACAACTTTCTGTCCCGTTCATGGTTTGAGTGGGAAGGAACTCTGATCAGACCAGCAATCCTGAGAGGCAAGTAAAACAAATACAGGTTTATCCTCCCTGCCACCCGCCTTTTTTAAGATGAAGAATTCAGCAAGCTTAACTGATTTTCCCAAAGTCACAGTGGTTAAAAACAAAACAAAGTAAAACTCAGAACTCAGTCTTGTGGCTTTAAAACATCACCTTGCAGTAATGTTTTCACCAACTGAGATTTTCCATCTCTCTTTTTAAACTTCTCAGATAGATATATAAAGTCATCATTTTCAATTTAGGATACATTATCAAGCTATGCAAAGACCCTCTCTTGTTTTGTTTGATTTAATTTTATTTCATTTTTTCTATTATCCCCAATTTGTATTTCTACTCTTCTATACACTTTTTTTTTTGGCCTCACAAATGGGTTCTCCCTCCAATTTAGTTGTTCATTCATTTGTTCATTCATTCATTCATTCATTCATTTGATGAGAGGCTTGAGACAGATACACTTCTGACCAATAATGTGGTTATGCTTTTTTAATAATTAAGTATTTTTTGTTTTAACTGTTCACAATTCCTGGAACCTCTGGTAATTTCCCATCTTATATTTCTATGCTGTCTCCCACTCTTGCCATTCCTAAATATATTACTTGCTACTTGTGCTTACTTGGTTTTACTTTATTGGCTTCTGACTTGTCTTGTATTACTCTCATTTTAGTGGTCACCTGGAGTTTGTTTCCCTGTTTGTTTTGTGTAATTTGTTTATCTACTGTACATGCTTTTGAGCCCTTCATTCAAGTCCTTGACAGTGATGTCCAGAATCAATCACTTTAGGTCAGTTCTCAACCAGCACATCGAAGTCTGAGGAAACTCCTGAGAAGGCTGGCAGTAAATCATTGATTCTCTCGCTTTCATCTGGATCCTTTGACAACTTTCACATACTCTAACAGGGGAATGATGAAGCAGAACTTCCACCGAATGGAAACGCTTTATATTTTTGTACAGTCCAGCGTGGCAACCACTAGCAAAATGTGCTACTTGAGCCGTTACAATGCAGCTTGTGTGACTGAGGAGCTAACTTTTTAAAATTAAATTTATTGGGGCCTTGGCCAGTGTGGCTCAGTTGATTGAGGATTGTCCCATGCACCGAAAGGTTGTTGGGCCCATTCTTGGTCAGGGCACATACCCAGGTTGTAGGTTCAATCTCCAGTTGGGGTTCGTACAAGAGGCAACTCATCTCTCTCTTTCCCTCTCCCTTCATCTCCACAATCAGTAAAAACATATTTAAGAAAAAAAAATTAAATTTGTTGGGTGGTATTGGTTAATGAGATTACATAGGTTTCAGTGTAGATTTCTGTGAAACATGATCTGTATATTGCATTGTGTGCCTACTACCCAACGTCACATCACCTTCCATCACCACACATTTGGCTCTCTTTACCTTTTTTTTTAAATTGGTTTTTTTACAGAGAGGAAGGGAGAGGGATAGAGAGTTAGAAACATTGATGAGAGAGATACATCGATCAGCTGCCTCCTGCACACCTCCTACTGGGGATGTGCCTGCAACCAAGGTACGAGCCCTTGACCGGAATCGAACCTGGGACCCTTCAATGCGCAGACCGACACTCTATCCACTGAGCCAAACCGGTCAGGGCTCTCTTGACCTTTTACCACCCTCCGCCTCCCTTCCCTCTGGTAACCACCATGCTGGCATCAGTGTCATGAGTTTCAGTTCCATATGAGTGAAATCATATGGTTGTTAGCTTTTAAAAAAAAGTTTAATTAATTAAACCTTAATGCTTTAAAAAATCTTGAGGTACTCATGAAAATTATTTTTCAGTTCATTAATGGTAAAATTTACATTGTTTTTTTTTTTCTCACATTAAACTTTCCCATATTCTAAAATAAGTCTTATTTGGTCACACGTTTTTAAATACACTGTTGGATACAGTTAGTTAATATTTGATTTATAATTTTTTATATCTATATTCAAACATGAAATAGCCTTATAGTTGGTTTTTTTTAAACCATTCTTATCTGACTTTGTAATTAAGGTTACACCAATCTTATAACAAAGAAGAAACTGATTTCTATTTTCCAGAACAATTTATGACTATCAGGGGATTATCTTACCCTTACAAGTGGGTGGAACTTATCTATAAAACCATCTGACTTGTGAGCCTAGGGCTTTTCAGGAAGTGTGGGTCTTTGATAGAATTGCAATTTAAAATATATACATATATGTATTATTGATTTCAGAGAGGAAGGGGGGGGGAGAGAGAGAGAGAGGTAAAAACATCAGTGAAGAGAGAGCACCATTGATTGGCTGCCTCCTGCACGCCCCCCCCCCCCCCATGGAGCCTGAAACCAGGGCATGTGACCTTGACTGGAATTGAACCTAGGATGCTTTAATCTGCAGGCCAATGCTCTTTCCAGCTGAGGCTGTGTTGTAATTTTTAATTAAACTTGGTTTGCTATTTGTTCTTTCAATTTTACAATTTCACATTTTTCCAGGATTCCATCAATTTTAGTAAGTCTCCAAATTATAATTCTTCGTCATATTGTTAGTTTAAAACTTTTCATTGCGCTTGTTTCTTTCCATATTAATTGCACGTTTATGTCTCTTTCTTCCTTTCCTCCATTAATTTGTCATGTACTTGTGTATTTTATAACCTTTAAAAGCATCCAGACTGTTTAATGTCATACTGCTGTACTCTGTTTCTCTACTGAAGACTTCAGTTGAAGGGTCTCCTGGAGGATAGATGGTTTGGGCTTACTCCTCGTAAGTTATCTGCTGCGTCTTTCAATAGGGCACCCAAAGTCTTGCTCCAGAGGGGCACCCGGGGTGGGAATGTCAGGTCCCGTGGCAGCCTGTGACAGGGAGGGTTAAGGAGATGTTCTAAGCCCCTCAAATAGCCCCATTAGGCAGTGATGTAGAATCTTAAGAAATACTCCTTGAAACGAAGGTGCAGACATTTTCCTGGATGAGATTCTTGTGGACAGAGGCTATGGACTCTCACTTTTAGAACCAACCCTCATTTTCAGCTTTTCTCAATGGCCACTCCCAGTGACCTTTGAACCTTTACTGAGTCATGCTTTTTCTACCACCTCCTCAGTTTTATTTTTTTTTAAAGTAGATCACATGTCCTCTCAATATTCCTGACTTTCTAATCTCCTTTCATAAAAGCCTTCCTTTTCTATAGCATTTTCGTTGTTTGTTTGTTTTCAGAGCTTTTTAAAAAAGAGGTTTCAAGCATGAGGTGGGAGATCAGATTGGGTTTATCTTGGGCACTGAACTCATCTTACCCTGAACTCATTGATTCTATTAAATTTAAAACGTGGTTAACACTAAACTAGCTCCATTGAGGATCACTGATTAAACCTTCGACTCTGTGGGTGATGCCCTTTTGCCTAATGAAGAGATAAAACACTAATCAGCAAGTTCTTAGGTGGTGTTAAGATTAGTGATTTACTCTGACATCATCTAGTTTGAATATGGCCAGTGTGCCATGAAAATCCTATCTTAGTGATGATAGGAATAGATAACACCCAATATACCAGCTACTGTCCCAAGTACGTCACACGCATTAACTTATTAATTTCTCACAGTAATGCTATGAGATAATTAATATTTTCATCTCTGCATTTCAGAAGGGGAAACTGAGTCACAGAGAGTTTAAGTAATTTGCCCTGGACAGGAGTTGATAAAAGATAGAGCTGGGATTCAAACTCAGCAATCTGGCCTCTTAAGCACCCCCCATACTACCTCCTGAAGCTCAGCAAAGATTATTGGGTAGCCCCCCACCCCCATATATAATTATGCTGTCATATCTCCTCACAGGAGATTACCAAACCTTCTCCCTTAGCTCATTATCATTATAACATGTGTTTTGGTTTATCTTTTGCACACTGACAAGAGTTGGAATTAGGAGACCTTAGAAAGAGATAATTACTCCTGCATGCCCGCACCCCAACCCCCCAACTGGGGGATCGAGCCCACAACCCAGGCATGTGCTCTGTCTGGGAATCAAACTGTGACCTCCTGGTTCATGGGTCAATGCTCAATCACTGAGCCATGCTGGCCAGGCAATAAAAATATATTTAAAAGAAAGAAAGAAAAGAAGGAAAAGGAAGGAAGGAAGGAAGGAAGGAAGGAAGGAAGGAAGGAAGGAAGGAAGGAAGGAGGAAAGAAA
>PVJC01016704.1:0-12724 GCA_004026665.1 Murina feae | reverse complement strand
AATCATCTGGGGCTAACCCCCTAAACCTGTCCCCAAGGCCCCCTTTTCTCTGACTCCCCAGGCGGCTGACAGCAGCCTCTCTGAGGCTCACTTCTGTCCCATAACATATCTAAAGAGCAAAAGCAGCCCCGCCTAAGCTCTCTCCTATTGCTGCTTCTATTCTGGGTCCTTCCTTGTTTCGCTGTCCCCAACTTTAATAAACATACTCTCAAAATATTTTTAAAAGAAAAGAAACTGAAGCCACAATAAAAAAAATAGGAAGTAAGCAATGTTTCGAGTCTAAGTAAGGTTGACGAGGGGAACAAAGGAGGAAATGGGGGTCTTATGGAGGGCTTGGAAATTATATGTGCATGCCACACAAAAGAAAAGGAATATGATGAAACATTCAAAATCATAAAGATGTCAATTTTATCTATAGAATTTTAATGGAAGTCCAACAGGGTGTTGTGTTTCGTTTTATTTTATTTGGAACTAGACCATCTGATCTCAAAATTGATTTGGAAAGGCAAAGGGCCAAGAAAAACTGAGAAGCAGTTTTGAAAAAGTACAATGTGGAAGAACTTGCCCTGTTAGGACTTATTATGAAAATATTTAGCAGTGAAGACAATAGGATTGAGGCAAAAGGATAGATCAATAGAGCAGAATAGAGAGTTGAGCCACTGCCCACCCATGCTTAAGGACATACAAGGCAAAGATGATATTACAAAGGTGACAGGGTGGCTGTTTAATAAATGAGTCCTAGGAACAATTTTTACCCATGTGGAAAATACGAAATTAGATTTCTACCTAAGATCTGATAGATTTAATACAGGTGGATTAAAGAGCTAAAAGCAAAAAGCAAAATTTTGAAACACAATATGAAAATAAAGAAAAATTCTTTATGAACTTAAGATGGAGTGCTTTTAACACACACATACACACATGCACACACACACAATGGAAACCATAAAAATTGATCATTTTGACTACATTAAAATTAGCCTCTATACCACAAGAGGCTACTATAACAAGGTGAAAAACAAGCCATAGCCTGGGATGAATATAACCTGTAAAGAAGTCACCCAAACTAATTTTAAAAAGATAGCACAGGGCGGAGATGGACAAAGAACATGAACTATCGATTCATAGGAAAGGAACCCCAGAAACACAATAAAAACACAAAGAATGCTTGCTCTCACTATTAATCACAGAAACACAAATCAAAATAATAATAAAATACCACTCACACCCACCAGATCTGCAGAAATACACTGAGTGGCCAGATTATTATGACCACTTGATGTTTATAGGCAAATTATCTATAATTTCACACTGAAGTTGCTAGAGGGCCAGACCATTATAAATAGAGAAGCAAGTTGTTTACCACGACAGTAGAAGTTATTTTTTTTCTGAAGAATATGGGTAAACAATGTGATTTAACAGCCTTTGAATGTAGGATATATGTATACACACACATACACACATACACACAACACTGAGTGGCCAGATTATTATGACCACTTGACGTTTTTAGGCAAATTAGCCATACACTGCATCGTATGGGATATGGAAGCCGAAGGCCTGTTCGAACACCTTTGCTGTCTGCAGTTACCAAGATAAAACGTCTCCAATTCACACAGGAACACAAGGATTGGACAGTCGAGCATTGGAAAAAAGTTATGTGGTCCGATGAATCACGTTTCCAGTTGCATCATGCAGATGGCAGAGTGAGAATTTGGTGGAAACAGCATGAAAGCATGCACTTCACATTCATGAGTACAACCCTTCAAGCTGGTGTGGGCAGTGTTATGGTTTGGGGTATGTTTTCCTGGCATGATTTGGGCCCTTTATTTCGTGTGGAACAACGTCTGAATAGCACAACATACCTAAGTATCATTGCTGATCAAGTTCATCCTACCATGTTGATGGCATATCCCAATGGAGATGACTTCTTCCAACAAGACAATGCGCCATGCTCGTATTGTGCAGGAGTGGTTTCAAGAACATGAGGGAGACTTTATCTTACTCAGGTGGCCCCCACAATCACCAGATCTCAATACAATTGAGCATTTGTGGGACGAAGTTAAAAGAGCCATCAGGCAGCTGGTTCTACAACCATCAAATCTCACAGAACTGGACAGTGCTATTCATCAGGCATGGTGTCAGAGTCCTTGCATCACCTTTCAACATCTCATGGAGTCAATGCCAAGAAGAATCACTGCAGTATTGAAGGCAAAAGGTGGCCCAATGAAGTACTGATAAATCTGGCCACTCATAATAATATATATCCCATGTTAAAAGGCTGTTCAATCATGTTTTTACCCATATCTTCAGAAAAAAATCACTTCTACTGTCGTGGTAAACAACTTGCTTCTCTATTTATAATGGTCTGGCCCTCTAGCAACTTCAGTGTGAAATTATAGCTAATTTGCCTACAAACGTCAGGTGGTCATCATAATCTGACCATTCAGTGTTTATATCAGCCAATGCCAGTGTTAGCAAGACCTGCTAAATCACAGAGCCTCATTCACTGCTGGTGGAACTGTAAGTTGATGCCAGTACTTTGGAAAGCAATTTAACAATAACTAGTAAACTTGTAGGTGGTCACATCCAGAAATTGTACTGTGAAGCATGTAGCCTTGTATGTGTGCACAGGAAACATGTATTGGGATTGTTTGCTGCAGCATGGAAACAACCTAAATGTCCATTGACAAGAGAATGAATGACTAACTTGTGTTACATAATGAAATGCAACAAGCATGTGTTAGCACAGATAAATATCTCATCATTGCCATGCTAAAGAAGAAATACTCATTGCTGAAGATTTTAATGCCATGTATACACTTATAGTTTAAAAGCCAGCATACTAATACTTTAAACTATCTGTGGATACATCCTATATAATAAAAAAGGTAATATGCAAATTGACCCTAACAGCAGAATGACTGGGAATGACTGGTCACTATGACAAACACTGACCACCATGGGGCAGATGCTCAATGCAGAGGCTGCTTCCTGGTGATCAGTGCACTCCCACAAGGGGGAGCTCTGCTCAGCCACAAGCCAGGCTGATGGCTTCCCCCGCCTCTCCCACCTCCTCAGCAGTGCTAAGGATGTCCGACTGCAGCTTAGGCCCATTCCCCGCTGGCAAATGAACATCCCTCGAGGGCTCCCGGGCTGCCAGAGGGATGTCTAATTGCCAGCTTAGGCCTGATCCCCTGGGGAGCAGGCCTAAGCCAGCAGGTGGACATCCCCCAAGGGGTCCCAGACACAAGAGGGCACAGGCTGGGCTTAGGGACCCCCTGAGCGCACAAATTTTTGTGCACCAGGCCTCTAGTATCTATATATATAAGCCTAAGTGACCAGCCAACCAGCTGACTGACTGGTAGTTATGATGTGCACTGACCACCAGGGGGCAGATGCTCAATGCAGGAGCAGAAGCCACAACCATGGAAACATGGAACAGACTGGTGAATATCAAAGGGAAAGGGGAAGGAGATTAACCAAAGATCTTATATGCATACTAGAGGCCCAGTGCACCAGTGGGGTCCCTTGGCCTGGCCTGTGGAAATCAGTCTGAAACCAGCTCTCTGACATCCCCCGATGGGTCCTGGATTGTGAGAGGGTGCAGGCCAGGCTGAGGGACCCCACCAGTGCTTGAATCTGTGCATTGGGCCTCTAGTACATTTATAAAATATATAAAAACTTTCATAAGAATGATGAACACTGAGTTCAAAATAGTGCTTAGCTATGGGAAATGAGGGAGAAGAATGGGATGGGGAGGACTATAGGGAGAAACCCAGTTGTATCTTTAATGTTTACTCTCTTTAAAGTAGAAAGACCTGAAACAAATAATGCAATCTGCTAATATTTGCTAATATTGATGTGGTCATAATGCTGCCCATCAAATATTTCTGGTTCTGTTTTCCAGGCCCATGGTAGGATTGCATGTTCCATCCATTTTGAAATCAGGGGTGGCCTAGAGATTTACTTTGGCCAATGAACGGGATTGCAAGGGACTTACGTTTCTGGCCTCATGAGCCAGTACACAAGAGCTTTGGTCAACATGGCAGTGCAGAGACAGAGCTTTGTCCTCCAGTCCCTGAGCAGGCACACTATCTCCAGTCAACCCACAGAGGACAGGTAGACAAGTGAGAAATGAACCTTTGTTGCTTTAAGCTACTGAAATTTGGGAATGTTTGTTACCACAGCATAACCAAGTTCATCCTGACTGTTACACCTGGAAGGGGGTCCACAAGGGTCCACTGTATTAGTCTGTGGTTTTTATCTATGTGTTAAGATATTACAAATAAAATGTTAAAACAGTCTTAAAGTTGTACTGGCTTAATCATATTTCTCAGTTCAGGGTTCATTATCTTTACTGGTTTATGCAAGGGCCCCCTCTTATTTTATTAATTCTTATTTTTTTAAAATATATTTTATTGATTTTTTACAGAGAGGAAGGGAGAGAGAGAGTTAGAAACATCAATGAGAGAGAAACATCGATCAGCTGCCTCCTGCACATCTCCTACTGGGGATGTGCCTGCAACCAAGGTACGTGCCTTTGACCAGCATCGAACCTGAGACCTTTTAGTCCGCAGGCCGACACTCTATCCACTGAGCCAAACTGGTCAGGACCTTATTTTTTTTAAAAAAATAAATACTTTAGACTTGGGTGGAAGCAAAGCTGAACTATAGGACATCTTCATCAGAGGAGTGAATGATGAGCTCACACTCCCAGCATGAGTCCAGGTTCCCTCTGCTGCTCTCTGCTAGCCATTAGCTTGTGGCACCAGAAGAAACTCACTGTAAAGTCTTAGCTCTTCTCCAGAGAAATGCAAACAAGAATTGTTGCAATGGCCCCAACTATTGCTGACCCTTTGTATGGCTTTTAGAAAAATTGTTCCCCTTTTTGCTTTGTCCTGTGATGGCAGTAGGCTTGTCGCCAGGGCGTCCCTTCCCTGCCCCCTTGGAGCCAGCACCTGCCCTCCATCCCCCTGGACCAAGACCTGTTTCCCCAGATTCAAGTCACCTTTGTAAGAAATGCTAATAAAACTTTCCCACACCTCTTGGATTCCAGGTTCCTTTTTTGGGCTGCTTGCAAAACCTCGAGGAGTTAACCTCCCCCACCCGCCCCAGAAAGAGTGCGGGGAGAGGGGCAGAGTGCTGGGAGAAGGAAGAGAAACTCCTTGCTCTTGGTCAGTTCTGTTCCGTACTGTGCAGCGAAACACAAGTGGTGCCTTAAGTCACCGTGAAATGCGATGCCTTTGAGAAGTTCCGTGGAAAGAATGACATCATGATCAACCACTCCCCCACCCCACCTTTTTTCCAGTGGGAGTGAGAAATAAATAGACTGACACATTTTCCAGTCAGGGAGCAATTCTGGAGAGCAAGTTTACCTTGGCACAGGCACTCAGGTGGGGCTGTGAGAAACCTTATCTGTACTTGCCCAGTAAACAAGGAGCCTTCAATCTCCCTGGAGCCTTGGCCACTGAGCAGGTGACCGCAGGAGGCAGGTGAGCAGGGTGAGCTGAGGGCTGCCAGAGCCACTGCAGAGCCAGCCTGGCCAGGAGCATGTTTTGGGTAAATATCGCCTAAATTTGATTGACAGCCTTATTTTTACTGACTGTTGGTTGCCAAGATAAATGCCATCAGATCTTCCAGATTCACAGGTAAAATTGCCATCCCTTAATTTGATGATTCTCAGACTGCATATGGTCACCTGGGGATCTCATTAAAATGCAGCTTCTGACTCAGGAGACTGGCCAGGGTGGAAAAATTGCATTTCCAGCAAGCTGCCTGCCGATGCTGATGAAGCTTGGTCTAAGGACCATGCTGTGAGCTAGCAAGATCTTAATGTTCAGATGACCCTGTGCATTTTACACAGTTGAAATAGTTACCATATAAGGGTCTCCGTCTGCTTCTGTGACAGGTGCTGCACCTGCTGTTTTCTGTCATCGAGCTCTTTCACCCTTCACACCGACTCTGCAAGATGGGCGTTATTGTCCCTGCCCTCTCCTTGGCAGGCAAGGAAATTGAAGCTGAGAGAGGTTAATTTGTGCTATGTTTGTGCCATTTCCAAGAGCTGTTATTACTACCTTCCTTCCCTTCCCGGTGATCTGAAATAACCCAAAGACAAAGGATAATGAACACCCCCTGGTAGGGCTGGGCATTGTCTGCTTGTGGCGATTGGCCCTCTTGACACCTGAGAATGAGTAATTCCTTTTGTACAGAATGATCAGGTCCGAGCACAGGAATTCAGGAATCCTAGAATCAGTGTTTGACCTAGTAAGCCTCAGCCTCAACAGGTTCTCAGAAAAGTGGACTAGTGTGGCTTTCAAACCCCTCCAGTGCTGATGTGTTCATCGTAGGACATGCCCTTTGAGGTTCTTAATACCAGGAGGAGATGATTTGATGAGTCAGCTTGGAAAGAATGTCCCTTAAGGGCCATTCAGGACTGCAGGAGGGGGTGGGGGGGTGGGAACACCAAAGTGAAGGCGATTATAACCAACCGACCCACCCAGAGATAAATAATTAAAGGCCGCGGAGAACCACGCTGTGCCCTTGCAAAACCCAGACAGCTTCCAGGTATGGACTTGCATCATGTCTGGATCTCAGGGAGCAAGGTGGCCCGACTGGCTGTACACTACACTCAGGGCCTCGTGGGGAAGCCCCGGAGGCTCCCCTGAGCCCCTGGAAGACTGATTGTGGTGACCATTCTACATGTCGGGCTGCTCTGGGACTCCATTCCCACTGGATCCTCACTCACTGTGGTCCCAACATAAGACCATGATTTGCACAGCGGGAGGGGAAGGGCCAGGCCCTCCTGGAGCCCATCACAACTCCATCCCAGGACGTTGTTACACAGAAGAACCTTCTCAGAGAGGCGAGTCCCAAAACAAATCGAAGACCTGCAAAGAAGTCATGTTATTTACATATTACATCATTCTAGAGCGTATCTGAGGGAGTTTACAGAAACCACATAAATAAAACAAGGTCAAAGAATAAGAAGGGAGCCTTGCCCACGTGGCTCAGTGGTTGAGCGTCCACATATGAACTAGGAAGTCACAATTGGATTCCCAGTCATGGCACTTGCCTGGGTTGCAGGCTCAATTCCCTCTGTGTGTGTGTGTGCAGGAGGTAGCTGATCAATGATTCTCTCTCATCATTGATGTTTCTACTTCTCTCTCCCTTGCTCTCTGAAATCAATAAAAATACATTTTTTAAAAATAAGAAGAGAAAACATTGAGAGGAGGATAAACAAAAGGTAAAAGAGAACAAAGTCTAATGTTGTCAGAATCTTCTCAACTACAGTCAGGCCCATGCACTTGGACTAAGGTATCTTCAACTCAAGCCCCAACTTCTTAACCTAAAAACCGAAAGTGCAAGAAAAGCACATACAGTGCTCACTGCACCTCTGATGTGAAAAAAATGAAGCAGTTGCTTCAGAGAAGCACATCCGTTCCTGACGCTGAGGCTCCCCTGGGCGTCAAAGGGGCAACTAGAAGACACAGTGGAATGTCATGGAGTGTCCTCAGCACCAGCTCTGTGGGCATCCTCACAGGTCGTCCCTATGTTTCCTATAACACCCCAATGCAATGCCTCGCCCATTGAGAGAGATGATGGAAGACTCCAGAACAAACCCTGCTGAGCTGACTTAGTCCCAGGACAGAAATCTGAGGCAAGGAACTGCTTTGGTAATCTGCCAATTTCTAGCACCCCATCACACCCTTTCTCTCTGGGCATCTGAAGTTAGCCTTCTCCCCAGGTCTGGTGCGTCCTCACTCAGTGCATGAATCCCTCGCACTCACAGCAAAACTAAAGACATTGAAGGGCAAGACAGAGGACACAGCATGTAGCCCATCCACAGTCTGGGAGCAACGATCTTCCCACCGTGACTTGTTGAGCACAGAGCAGCCTTCTCTCTTGGGGTAAGCATAGGCTGACCGGCCAGAGGCCCACGTGCTGGCCCTGAGTTCATCACTCATGGTCAGAACTGAGAAAAGACAACCCCTCTCTCTGGCCCCTACTGTTGTTGCCGGCGACATGGGGAAGATAGGTTAACCTCTAATCCATCCCTTCCCCCAGATGCACCCTCTGCAATGCATGGCAAACGGAAGAGAGGCAATGAAGGAGCCTTGTGAACTTCGGGTCTGTGATAGAAATAAAAACGTGTCACCTGGATCCCCCCTCAGGGGAGGACCTGCTGCCAAGCTGTGGGGAGTGGGGTCAGCAAGCTGCCTCCAGCTGTCAGCTCCTTCAAGGTCGACCTCTGGGGTAAAGAGCTCCTCTCCCAAGACCATGCCCTTCCGCAGGACAGCCCGCAGTTAAGACTGAGAGAGGCAGGGAACAAAGTCCCAGGCATTTTGTCGCAATGCAGGACCCTCAGACAGGAAATGTTAGCTGCAAAGGTCCACATAGGTTTGTCTGGGATTCGTGGAGCCCACATCTCAATTAGACTTCTCTCTCGGCCCAGCCTGCTACTCCCCTCTTCCTTCAATCGATGCTGGCCCCAAACCCCATCTCTGCACCTGCCGCTGAAGAACCCAGTCTGCAACAGGGCCCAGCACCCAGGGCTCGGAGGCTGCCCGCATGCAAACAGTTGCTAAGTTCTGAAGCCTCACCTTCGCATTGCCTCCCCACATCACCCACACTTCCCACGAACACTGCTTCCCTGGTGAGCCGTGGCAGCAGCCCCTTGCTGACCTCCTTTCCCCGCTCACCCCTCCTTTCTTACTATCAGGTCATCCCCGTGGATGCCTCCCGCTGCTCCCTGCCTTTGCTCTGCAGGAGGAGAAGGCAGGTTTATTGGAGTCCCACCAGTCCCGCACACCTGTTTCCCCTGAAGTCACTGGGAGGTGTTCGTTGCTGCTTGTGACAAATCCCCAAACATAAACAAAGGTGGTAAAACAAAGTGAATTGGATGAGAGGCTTCTGTTTCTATTTGGATTGAGGTCAGCGTTACTTCCCCAGCCTGGATCCAGAAAACAGAGCACTTGTTCAACTGCCGCGATGCCCCTGGCACGCAAGGGTACGTGCCTGTGTGGACACGCGGAGGTCCCGAGAACAAAAGGCCGGGTGGCTTACTGGCAGCCACCACCACGCTATTTCTTAATGTTCCTTGTTGAACAAATAGCTCTGAGATGCCAGTGTCCCCACGTGTGGAAGGGCGGGCTGTGAAGGTGGGAGACTGCAGGCCTGCCAGCGGAGGCTGGCATAACCACCCTGGGCAGCCACCGAGTGCAGCCACTCACACACCTGTGTGCCCCAGCCACAGTGTTGGCTAGTGTGAGACCCAAGGCAAACATTCTAAAAATGCGCTGCAAAGAGGGAGAGTTGGGATATCACTCGTTATATTTGGCATCATTCTCTCCTGAGATAACTGGCGTGGCCTCTGTTTCTCAGCAAACTAAAGGGGGTTGCTGACTCTACTAAGTTTTCCTGTTAACAGGCAACAAAATGAAATAATGGATGTGGCTTTTATTTCCCCTTCTTTACTGTTCATCTTCAAGCAGGTCCAACGGAGGGTAATTTAATACTGCACCTTTCTGCCAAGGCGGGCCAGTGCTTGCCACTGTGTCTCCCCTATTGAGCAAGGAGCTGAGGGCGGGGACATCAGGCCCATTTTACAGAAGAGTAAACTGAGGCCGGACCAGTGACGAGACCTGTTTGTTCTCTTATTATGCATGTCAGACGACATCACATGTAGTGTATAATTCATCAGTGTCTATATTTTCTTCTTTTTAAATGGTGACGAGGCAATACCATGAGAATGACCCTGGCACGTTTGTGGGAAGAGGGCCCTGTCTAGTGTGGAACTGGGAGTGAGTCTGGACTTTCATTGATGCACTGTCGTCCCCCCACCACCCCCACATGAAAGAGAGGAGTGGCCAGGAGTGGGGAATGCCACTCCGTAGACTCAAACACACAAAAGGCTCTGGCTTTTTTCGGTAGTGACATCAGAGGAATTAAAGAATTAACTTGGAAAACTGTCTCAGGAGAATTGCCTCCCACCTTCCTGGTTTCCTTTCCTAAGCTGAGGCCTGGCTTTGAAGGAACAAGACAGCGCTGGCTGAGAGGCAGCGGGGAGTCCTCAGGCTTCAGGAGTCAGGGAAGGAGGTGTGGGAAGCCAGATGCCCTGCTGTCCTCAGTAGCTGACAGGCAGTCCGATCACAGGCTCTCCCAGGCCTGTCCTGTGCCACCCTGTCACTCACTGGGCTTAGACACCCTTCAGGAAAGCCCCGCTGCCCGAGGGCCTCGTTAATCCGGTGAAAAGGCATTTGGCCTTTCTTACCATCACTTGTCACCAGCTTTGCTGCGGCTGGCGCAGGACCTCGCGGTGGGTCAGGGCCACCTCTCTGGAGCACACCTGGACTTCCAGGCCTGGCCTGGACAAGGACACTGGGTGCACGGGGCCCGCTTGTAGGAGTCCCCTTCAGCCTGAAGCTGTCCCTTCTTAAAAAGGGAGGAAGAAAAGGGTCTCCTGAGACCATTTTTACTCCCTTCCCATTGGTCACTGCAGGTAATTCGTTAAAATGCGGTCACCATATCCCAGGTGAGGGCAAGGATTCTAATCAGATCCTCCATAGGGCTGTGACCAATAGGGAAAGCCAGGCTAGATGGGTGCCCACTGGTTGCACCCACCCAGGCCTTCTGAGGGGTTCACTTCCTTCTCCGTCTTGCCCTGGGTTGGTTTCCCCTCAGACTTGGTATATTAGCCATTAACCATCAGTGGCCTCAGAGACCACAGAGATCTTGCCTCTCACCCACTCACCCTGCTTGAATGCGCTGTTGGACAGAGGCCTGGGAGGTATTGCGAGCAGGTCATTCTCACCATAGTGTGAATTGATTTGTCAGATCAAGTTCGCTTGCCTGGCAGCTGCCTGAGATTATGGAGCTGAAGGATGAACAGATGAAAGTGTCAATGGGGAAGAAAAGGAGGGTTTAGGAGTTTGGGAAGCTGTAATGTTGTTGTTTTTTTGAGAGCAGTGGGTGCCGGGGGCGGGTCGAAGAGAAGCATGAAACAAGAGGGAACGGAAAGGGGAAGTCTCAGAACACACATTTCACATAAACCCAATCTGACCTATGGAACACTTCTGCCTGGGCCCCACCAACCACAGAGGACATGCTGATAGTCACTCAACACACAGGGGACGGAAACTAGATGGAAGTGACACGAGTGTTTTCCTGCTAGAAATCCTGTGCAAGGTCCATTCTGCAGAGCACACGGCCCTTCACTGACAAATAAGAACCCCAGTGAGCAGGCGGTCTGGATATGGCGGGACTCCAGCACCCCCTCCCACCATCTAGATTCTTTTGCTCACTTCCCAGCATGCCCCTGGCACTTTCTCAACCCTGTGCCTCTGTTTGTGGTGTTCCTGTTGCTAGGATGGCCCTCCTCTGGCTTCTACCCATCCTTTGAGGCCAGCTCAGTGGCATCCTTTCCCTTGAGCTTCTCCTGATGCCATTCATTCATTTATTCATTCATTCATTCATTTGTTCAACAAATATTTCCTGAGTGCCTACTAGGTACAGGCACTCTCCCAGGTGGTGGAGGTACAGCCGTAAAGAAGACAGACTCAATCCTTACCTTTCCAGAGCTTATAATCTGGTGGTCAGCACCCTCGCCCCAAGACAAGAGTAATCACAGCACCTCCCCCCTCCCCCCCATGGTCACATGCCTCTACTGCAGCAGTTATCATAGGTCCACCTTATAGGAGGCTGGCCTCTGGTCCTCCCAGTCTCCCCTGTGACAGACACCATGCCCTGCTCCAGAGCCAGCTCCCGACTTATTTAGAAAAGGAACTTGGGAGCAGCACATCTGGTAGGAAGGATGGAGACTGGGGGTGTTGTTCGCAAACTTGACGCTGATTCCTAGGGCAATTTAGAGAACATCTTAAAGCTGAGTTGGCCTATCAAAGCGTGTGTTTGGAATGGTTGGGGGTGATGCAGATGGGAGGGAACAGAAGTTCTCCTACAGCGATTCCTTGGAAGTACCACCATCTGGTCCATACTGGGTGCTCACTACCCGCCAGGAGGCTTGTTGAAAGGGCACGGAGGTGTAACATGGACCCAGCTATCTGATCTCAAGGTTGGACGAGGTGTGGGTGTGAAGCACACCTGGGACTCCAGCGAGCAGGTGGGAGCTCGGGTTACAGGTTGGGGAGCTGCTCCTCTCTGCATAATTCACGCAGGCTCCTCTGAGGAGGGGCAGTGGGCGTGAAATCAGCAGGGACACAGCTGCCCTGGAGGAAGCTAGCCAACATCCTGTCGATTTGAAAAGAAAACGGAAAGTGCTTTTCTTCACAAGCAACTATTGTAAGTGTATTCCTTTCTTTTCATCCCCATTTCCTCCCCCCCCCCCACATCCCCCCTGCCGCTCCTTCCCAGGTACAGTGGAGTTTCTCTGGCCCAGAGTGGTGGGTGAAATGGCATGGGGTGGGGTGGAGGGGCAGAGAGGAATGAAGGAAATGTGGATTGTTCCGTGGCCTGTGCTCTTTGTCTAATCTGGGGGAGGTATCTGCCCGCGGGAGCCCGCCCCAGGAGCCCCGGCTATATGACATGGGTCCTGGCGATAGCAGCCTCTCCTCTGGCTGTTCGCGTGCATTCCTGGGGAGCTGTGGAGAGAGAGAAAGCATGCTCGGGTCAGAGCTGGGACAGGAATGTGAGTATTTCCTTAATTGGACATGAGAGCCTTGAACTGGTTCCAGGTTTAGTGTTTTCTTTTAAGAGCCTGGACCCTAAA
>PVJC01016703.1:16230-33478 GCA_004026665.1 Murina feae | reverse complement strand
CATCAATGATGAGAGAGAATCATTGATCAGCTGCCTCCTGCATGTCTCACCCATCAAATATCATCTAGAAGATCAATATAACTCTCTTTCTAGAATGACGGTTTTCATTAAAAAATTTGGAGGACAAGATTAGCTTGTGAATTTCCTAAGCTGCTCTAACAGTAGGTACTTAGAACAGTCGAAATCTGTTGCCTTCCTTCTGGAGGTTGGAAGTCTGAAATCAAAGTGCCGACAGGGTCTTGCTCCCTCTGAAACCTGCACGGAAACCTTCCTTGCCTACCTCCTAGATTTTGGTGGTTTGCCAGCAATCTTTGGCATCCTTTGGCTGTGGATGCTTCACTGCAATCCTCCACTTCCACGTGGCATTCTCCCTGTGAGTGTCTGTCTTATAGGCCCATCTTCCTGTACCGACACAGTCACATTGGATTAGGAGCTCAGCCTACTCTAGTATGACCACCTCTTCACTGATTATATCTGCAAAATGACCCACTTCCAAATAAGCTCACATTTTATGGTTCAGGGGGCTAACCCTTCAATGTTATCTTTTTTAGGAGGCGGGGAAGAGGACACGATCCAACCCAAAGCAGCTAGTGAGCTAAGGCATTACTTGTTAAAATAAATGCAGGTGTGTAAGGAAAAGGAAAATTTCACACGCATTTCTAAGAAAAAGCCAGCAACTTTAAAGACATGTTCGTCTTGTGGTGGCTGTTTGGGTTCCCTTCCCAGACCTCCAGGGTACAACTTCCCCTTGTCTCTTCACCCTCCTCCATCTTTAAGGTGTTTTGGTGGGAAAGCTTGAAAAACACTGATAGAAAACCATGGCTGGTCTACCCGTTAGGAGCTGTTTTGGCTGCACAACCTATAGCCACGTAACTAAAGCTAGGACATTGTCTTGTGTGGAACAAGAAGTCCGGAGCTGGGCAGCTCACTCAGTCATCTGTTCCATGTGCTTCTGTCCTCAGGTTCAGCCTCTCATAGTCACACAGTGGCCTCTTTACCTCTAGCATCTTGTCTGTGTTTTGGAAAAGAGGGGACAAAAGGTAAAGGGCAAAGGGCATGCACATGCTGAGTCTGAAGATTTTGTGAGCCCTGCCCAGTCCCTTCCACTTATATCTCGTCTGCCATTGAGAAGTCACATGGCCACCGTAGCTGGGAAATGGAATGTTTTAGCCAGGCATGGTTTCTGCTAGGAAGGAGAGAAAGGATATTGAGCAGACAGCTTGCAGTGTCTGCCCCAGCTGGTTTCTGCTGTGTCTTTTGCTTTGTAACTTCAGGCCTGTTACAGTTCTAGGCACACACAGGAGACTTGCTGACACTTGTGTACTGACTGCAAAGGATCTCCTCATTGTGGGCAGGACATTAAACACAAATGACATACACAATGGAATGCAGTAATGCTTAAATGCCAGGACGACCGGTGCTGCAGAATGCGAAGAAGGGAGCAGGTCAATGTGAGTTATGTAGGAGCACCATGAAAGGGGATGAAATCTGAGCTGAATTTTGAAGGTTGGGTAGGATTGACAGACAGACCAACAGCAGCGGTCATGAAACCCTGTTTAGATTCCCCTCCACTGCTCAGATGGCAGAAGGACAACACAACAACCTGCGCGCAGTCCTTTCTCTTATTCTAGTCTGGGTGAGCCTTCATGCATGTTCCACACTCAGACCCAAATCTTCTACATCTCTTTCTTGGAATTGACTCTATTTGAGATAGAAGAATTGGTCAATGTCTGGCTCTCCACCCTAGAGAGTGCTTCATACCCAAATACATGTATTCCGTGGCCACCTTGATCCCTAACACCCATAGCAGTCTAATGACCTCCGTCACATTCTCTTTCCAGCCAACTCCCCGTACCTAGAAGTTGCTCTCACCTGAGAACCCTACCCCACTAGTGGACCTTTTCCAGTTGCCACTTCCCAAGTACCATTACTCTGGAATTATGAATCTTTCTGTGGCTGCATGACATACAACCTGCCCTTCTCACTCCCCAGCAGTTTTTATTTTTCAAGTTCTTGACCTTTCTTTACTGTTTAGGTAGCAGTGAGGGCCTCAGCGTTTTACTACCCGCGGAGTAGGATTACTATGGGAGGAATGCAATGCGAAAGCAAGAACTCAGCACTTGACTTCTGAGTTTCAAAACGCTGTTGGAACTCACAGTGGAGGGAATCATCAGAGAGAAAAGGGTTTGAATACTAAAACGGAGTCTCCTAAGAACACAAAGGCTATGCCCAAAACAATACATTTGGAAGAAAGCCTGATGAAACTGGAGAGAGATTTTCTTCTTGCAGAGGGAAAAATTATGCAATTTGGGGGTGAGGCAATGGGTAGCATTAGGCCCTGATGTGAGTTTCTGAGAAAGGAAGCCCGTGTCCAGGTGGGCTTGAGGGATCAGGGAGCAGAGAGCACTTGGTCTCATCCTCTGGGGTGGGTGGGAAGAGGGACTAAGCCGCCCTGTAAGCAGCTGAATGTTGTCCTGAGTGGTTGAGAATAGCTCTGACTGCCAGCAGACCTGGAGAGGTCAAGCGGTTGGGTGAGGACAACACACCGCAGAAGGCAGCAAGGTATGTCAGGGAGGGGGACAGACATGGGCCACACAGCTGCACTGGTGCCAGATGAGCCCATGATGACCAAGGGCCATATGCAACCTCTCCATTCTCACCCCGCGCTGTGATCTTGCCAATGCCTCTGGGAGCTTGGCTGCAACCTTGGGAAGAAGGCAGGATCGGAAAGCACTCAACTGATGAAGAAAAGTCCTGGAGATAGAGTCTTTCCTGAACTAGGATTAAGCTTTCTGCCACAAGGAGGAATGGGAGCTGGAGATAAGACATTACCCAACAGAAAAATAAGGAAAAGGCACATTGTCTGCACAGCTGAGCTAACGGCCTGTGAAATTTGGACCTCCTGCATTTTTTTCATTGTGAGATAGCACACAATTAAATAATGTTTAAATGAACTTTTTTATTTTATAGATTTAGATTTCCAGGAAAGTTGTGAAAGTGGTATATTCCTATATACCCTACACCCAGTTTCCTCACATTACTCACAATTAATGAATTGGTATTGGTACATTATTACCAAACTAAGATTTTCTTAGTTTTTAACAAATTTCCTTTATTGGTTCTCATTATGTTTAGTTGTCATGTTTTCTTGGACTCCTCTTAGCTATGACAGTTTTTCTGGTTTCCTTATTTTGGTTACCTTGAGAGTTTTGGGGGGTACTGGTTAGGTACTTTGTAGAATGCCCCTCAGCTGGGATTTGTACAGTGTTTTTCTCATGATGAGACTGGGGTTATGTGTTTGGGGGAAGGGGACCACAGAGGGAAGTGGCATTCTCATGTCACAGGAAGGGTATATGCCGTCTACATGATTTATTACTGTTGATGCTAATGTAATGTTGATCTCCTGGCCAAAATAGTATTTTGTTAGGTTTCTCCCAGTAAGATTATTCCCCACCCCATTCTGTAGTTGTTAGAAGTCACAATGTGCAGCCTATAGTTAAGGAGAGGGGAGTTCAATCCCACCTCACTGAGGATGGAGTACCTGCATAAATGAGTTGGAATCCCTCTGCCGGATATGCGTCTTCTCTCCATTTACTTATTAAGTCATTCCTTTATATCAGTATAGACTCATGGGTATTTACTTTATACTTTGGGTCATAATCAAGTATTGCTTTATTTTCTTGCTCACATTGTTCTAGCTTTGTCCATGGGGAGCTCTTTCAATTCCCTCCTGTATCCCTTTGACATATCACCTGCCTTGTTTTTGTTATTGGTTAAAAAAAAAATCTTGTTTTGAACACTTCCTTACCTTCAGGCAGAACATGCTCCAGGAGGGTCTTGTACATTTCTCTTCCCAGCCCTAGAACCAGCCATTTTTCCATGAGGCCGTGCCCCTTTCATTGGAGATCATGTGAGCGCCAGGCATGCTCATGGCTGCTGGAGTCTTATTTCTAAGACCACTTAGCTGACAGAGCAAGGAAATCTCTGTATGTGTTCTAACCCATGTACATATGCTTATCTGTAAATCTTTTTACGTCTCCAGCTGTATCTATACTAAGCTAAATATAAACTCATACTGATGTCTCCCAATTTAATCCACATGGATCATTTAGCTCCTCCCCTTGCTTATCGGTTACCTCCCTCTCCAGCAGTGAAAAACCCGGCACACCATTCATTCCTCTGTTCTTGTCCAGCATACATGTACAGTGGTTTCAGCATTCAGTTTCAAAAATATTAATCCTGCTTCTGTCTTTCCTTGTTTTCTGCAACGTCGGGTCCTCTAGCCTCGGACATCAATCCTTCTGATCATTTCTCTTGTAGCCACATCTTTGAGGTTTTATACGTGAATATCTGTCAAGCCCTCGTTTGACTCGGATCTTCCCTAAGCCTGGATGTCACCTACCCATTTCCTTTGGTCTCCCCAGTCCCACCACCTTCTCCATTCTCTGCATTTTGGGGGAGTGAGTCCAGAATCTCATTTTATAGACTTTCCTTTATAGAAGTTCAGAGGCTTGCCTCACTCGGCACTGGAGTAGCGAACCTGTTTTCACGACGTCTCTGCATTCATCGACTATTACGGAGCACCTAGCCTTAGGACTTGCCAGAGCCGGCCCTGGGCCCGAGTCCCCGCCCCGCCGCGCCCCGCCGGCGAGATCAGTAATAAACATCTCGGTGCCGGCGGCGCAGGAGCGAGCGCACACCGGGGACACCACGCCTGGCTGGAAAGGGCCGCCCCACGGCTCGGCTCCGCACAGCGTCCTTGCTCCTTCTAGCGCCGGAGCTGCGGGGAGGAGGACACGCCGAGAGGCCCCGCCCCTCCAAGGCCCCGCCCCGCCCCGCCAGGCCCCGCCCCCCGCCGAGCCCAGCTCGGGCCCCGGACGAAATTGGCCGGAAATTGCCGAAGCCCCTCTCTTTTCCCTTCCTCTCCTTTCCCTGCGCTCCCTTTTCCTTTCACCCGGGTTCCCTGGGCTGTGATTTCCCCCCGCCCCCTCCTTCCTTCCCCATCGGAAATCAAGATGGAGGCTCGCGGCTGCCGCCGGCGCCCGTGATCGCGGAGACCCCGCCGGCCCCGGGCCCAGCCCTTGCGATCGCGTGTCCCCGCGCCGCTGCCCGAGCTCCGGCCGCCGGCGCCGCCGAGGCCGTGCCCCGCGCCCCCGCCCCGCGGCCGGCTCGCGGCTCCCGGGCGGAGTCCTGGTCTATGTGGGCGCGCTCCGCGGGCCGAGCCGCCGCCGCTGCCGCTGCCGCCGCCGCCCGCCGCCGCCCCGGGGCTAGGCGTCCGCGCGCCGGGCGCGGGCAGCTGGGCGCTCGGCTCCGCCAGGCCCGGCGCGGGGCGGGCGGGCGGCGCGTGGCGCTAGGGGCGCGGGGCCCGAGCCGGGCGCGGCCGCGGGCGCCGCCGTAGCCATGAGCGGCAGCAGCGGCGGCGCCGCCGCCCCCGCCGCGTCCTCCGGCCCCGCCGCCACGGCCAGCGCGGCGGGCTCGGGCTGCGGGGGCGGCGCCGGCGAGGGCACCGAGGAGGCGGCCAAGGACCTGGCCGACATCGCGGCCTTCTTCCGATCCGGTGAGTGCCGCTGCGGCGCCCCCCGCGCGCCGGCCGTCCCCGCCGGGAGGCGCGGCCCCGGGACCCGGCGCGCCCGGTGCTCACCCGCCCGTCGGACCTGCCCCGCGGGTCCCCTGCCCGCGCTGCCCCGCGCGCCGCGCTCGGCCCGGCCGCCGCCGACCCGTCCTGGCCCGCGCCCGCCCCTCGGCCCAGGGGACAGCCCGCCCGGCTCCCGACCCCGGCGGCCGCGGTTGCCGGGGTTGGGGCGCCGGCTCTTTGTCTCTGTCGCGGGAGGGCCGAGGAGGGGGCGGCGGGGAGGCGAGGGCGGAGGCTCCGGTCCTGGAGGCCGGACGGGGGCGGCGGTGTCGGGGGCCGATTGACGCCCGGCTCTGCCTCGACCCCTGGAGCAGGCAGGTTTCTGCGCGCGGCCCTCCCGCCTGTCACCTCCCGGGCCTCGGTGCGCACTTCTGCCCGGGGGTCGGGGGGCGGGGGCCGCCCGGGAGGCGGCTGAGCCATTGTCTCCGGGGGCGGCCCGGGAGGGACAGCTGGGACCGTGGTGGCCGCGGGGAGAGGCGCGGGGCGGGAGCTCCCAGGGCGCCGCCGGGGTGGCTTGGAAGTGGAGGCAGTGCCAGGTGCCTGCCGGGCGCGGAGGGAGGGGGTGGCCGCGGGAGAGGCGAGCGTTGCGATCCGGAGGAGGCGCGGGGGGCGTGACTGGAGGTCCCGCGGCCCCGTCCAGGTGCCACGCGAGCCGGGTCCACGTCCCCGCGCCCAGGCCCGTCTGCCGGCGCGTGCGGGCGGCCGCTGGCCCGGATCCGGGAGCGCAGTGTCCCGCGGGCCCAGCGCGGTGCCGGGAGGGTGCAGCCCGGGGCCGTGGAGCGGAGGAGGCGGGCCGGGGGTCGGGGCCGGTCGGACGGCGTGCGCGTGGGGGCCCCCCGCTGGTGGCGGCCACCGGGAGGGCGGCGGGCCCCGGGGCGCGCGCGGGGAGGTCGGAGGCTCGGCTTCTCCGCATCCTCTTTCAGAACACAGCGCCCAGATTCCGTTCGGCAGTGAACACGGGTCGCGAGGAGCCGCTTGCACCGGGAGGGCGAGGGTCGGAGGCCGAAGTCGGCCGTGCCCTTAGACAGCCTGGTTGGGTGCTGCCTTGAGCTCGGGGTTATTTTTGAGTCAGTTTAACAGATTGATTGTGGCTGGGAGCGACACATGCCGGCTCTGCGGTGTGGTGTCAGCGTGGGGTTAATGTACTCCCGGGTGGTGCGCCCTCTTTCCGGGCGAGGTCCCTGCAGAAAGCAAAGGGTTTAAGAAAACATGAACTCGAAATGAAAGCCTTTTTGTGAGCACCTAGCGCGATGGAGCAGTCCCGTCTCACTTCCTAATAGCAGAACCGGGTCGTCTTCCCTTCAGGCCCTGAAGCTGAAGTCAGGCCCGTCTTCTCTCTGGACTCTGCCACCTGTCACAGAATAATAGATTCTGTGCAGAATTCAGCTCCTCCCTGTTAGGCTCCCGCGCGGTGCGGGTGGCGTTGACGGTGCTTGTGGGGCCAGACGGTCTCCCCTTTATCCCACCTGTTAGAGACGTTACTCTTATGCTCATAACCCCCACCCCCACCCCCCAACACCAGGGCGGTCCAGATGCGCACAGAAAACTTGCTCCGTGCCCCTGCGGTGCTCCTCGGGGACTTAGCTGGGGAGATAAATCTGTTGGTGGTCATGCGGGGCCCATGCTTGCTCCCACGGCCCTGCTCATGCTCACTGGGGGCAGAACCAGACAGGGCTGCCCACTGGTTTGCTCTTTCCTTTCGTCCTCCAAAAAAACGATCTGACAAATTGTCTCTTTAGTTGTTTGATGCGGGGTCAGGAGCCAGAGCAGATGATAAGTGGGCAGCGGTTGGGCTGTCCCACCCCAAGGGTAATCCGGAAGGTCTTTTAAAAGTGCTTCCCCCTCCTTTGGGCAGCTCCGAATTCCTGACCCAGATCTTGGCTCCAGCATCTAGGGCAGTGATGTCTAGCAGAGGCTCGAGGTGAGGGGGGTTTGGACAGTCAGGACAGACAAAGCTAGAGGACCCTGGGTGAGGAGCTCAGTGATAGAATGGCTCAGGCAGAGCACCCCCACCCCCTCTTGATTGCATGTGAATGGCTGAATGGAGAGGTCTGTTAGTAAAATGTAACCTTCTTCCCTGAGTTGCAGAAACAGAAAATCAGTAGTCATTGGCTGGAGTGGACATGTCTAGGTGTGAACATTTCTCCAGGCTGTTTTGAGCCTGGGGTTTAAGATTGCCAGCGGAACCTAGACGTGGTGCCTCCCCTCATTGCTTTTCATGTCTCAGCCTTAAACTGTTTGCTTAGCCACCTTCTTTTCTTTTCTTCTTCTTATTCCTTATCTGTGCTGCTTTACACTTCATCTTTGTGGACACACATTGAGAACTCTGGTACCCAGGGTTGGATGAAAGAAGGGGGAAGACTTTAGTTCAATAGGACTTTTAAACAGAGTTGCCCTCGCTGGTTTGGCTCAGTGGATAGAGCGTAAGCCTGCAGACCCGAGGGTCCGGATTGGATTCTGGTTAAGGGCACCTACCTTGGTTGTAGGCTCCTCCCTGGCCCGGGCCCTGGTTGGGGCTCATGCAAGAGGCAACCAGTCCATGTCCTCTCACATTGATGTTTCTCTCTGTCTTTTCCTTTCTCTTTCACTCTCCCTAAAAATCAATGAAAAATATCCTCAGGTGAGGATTAAAACAAAAAACAAAACAAAACAAAAAAACAAGTAGAACGAGCTGCTGTGTGATGTCTCATTACTGGAAGTGTTGAAGCAGGGGTGCTGTGCCTGCTGAGGTTCGGAGTTGGGTGCTAGGGACAGGACTCCTGCCCTTGGAAAGGGATCGGGGAAGATGCTCAGGGGCTGTTTCACTCTCAGATTGTGTGGTTCCCTCCACGTTTCCTTGGGTAGCTCAGGTCTTCAGGCAACGACTGTCTTTCCCGCCTGCTTTGTGGCACCCGATGTCCACCTTGCTCAAGGTCTCACCTCATAGCCTGTCATTTCACTCTCCACTCAGGTCCTTGGCTCAGAAACTCCCTATTCATGTGGACAGTCCTGGTCCCCCTTGTATAGATCTGGCACTAGCAGGAAGGTCAATTAGTGTTAAATTGCACTGAGCCAAAAAAATGTGGTTATGGTGTGTTAAAGCGCAGCTGAGATTTTTCCGCAAGAGTTCATGAATTCCAGACCTCACTGTCCTTTTGCGCAGAGCTCAGCATCAAAAAAGTCGTAGCCAACGTCAAAGCATCGCAGAGGTGAGCCAGTACAGTTTTTTAATTACTTAATCTACTATTACTTTTTATCTAGGCTTTTAGGGAGGTTAAGCGACTTGCTCAGCGCGGAACTCTGGTAGAGGTGGGTCAGGGCCGGGCAGTGCCCCTGGCTCGCTACTCTTTCCGGGACGCCTCTCATGCAAGGACTTTGCTTACATTAGTACTCAACCCCACTGGGACCAATCACTTTTATTGCCAATCTATTTTGGGGCTCTGTTCTTGTGGCAATAAATCATTCTTTCAGAGCTCTCTCTTTAACCTTGCAAGTGTGTGTGTGTGTGTGTGTGGGGGGGTGCTTACATAAATGCATTATTTTTAACCTGCCTGGCATGTTTTAGGTTGGCATTGAATGAATGTGCAAAGAAAAAGGTTTGTGGTTTTTCCTAAGCATCATGGCCCATTGTGCTGTTTTTTTGTTGTTTGTTTGTTTTTTAAATAAAATCTTATCCTGGACTCCTGGCAGCAGCCCTTCTCTTTCCTATGGATTATGTGAAGGAACTCAAGGCTGGTACTTAGGGTGGGAGCCACATGCATGCCTTTCCATGTTTTGATATGGTGGCTTCCTCGTGGAGCATCACAGGAAGCATTTTTTCATATTTACGCTTCTGACACCACATACCTAGCAGGCCCCCAAGCTGGTCAGGTTTCCTCTGTGCGTGCTCAGAGCGTGGCAGCTTTGGTCTTTGTGAGCACCAGTGATAATGATTGCATTACCAAGTCCGTCCTTCTTACCCTCAATATTTTGAAAAGGGAATCTGAAGAAAATGGAATTTGATAGTAAGTGTTGGCTTCTCTTTTTCAGTGGCACAGTTTTAGAGGAGAGCAAAGAGATAGCTCAAAAATACTCTTAGAAGCGACTTTCAAGAAGTCAAAGAGCAGTAAAACAGTCTTTGACAGAAACTTTTCACTGAGACCTTGTAAACTGACTTATTGACTGTGATGCTGCATCTTTCCTGTTGCAGTTCAACCACCCTAGATTCAAATGAAGATTTAAGTGAAGGCATTTTAACCATTTAAATGATTGACCAAGATTTAAGCGAAAACAAAGATTCTGTTGAAAATGGAGCGTGTGGTTTGAATATGTTCTTCAAATGTATGTTAAAATGGGTGTTTGAGCTCGTCTTTTTAGACCTTCTGAATACTCTGACAAATTTGGGGTTTGTTTTTAACTGAAAATGAAAGATGTGTTTGAAGCTGTCATCTAAATCAGCAGTATCTGATAGTATTTATTTTAAGTTTATGTACTTCACTCCCTTACTGAGAAAATAAAATTTTATCTCATATCCTTGGCAGAATTCCAGAGAAAAGTCAAATTCTTAATCAATAGCCACACTTTATGCCTAGTAAAATCACTTATGTTGATAGGGATGAATTGTGCTTTACTATAAAAAGCGTCTTCAACATCCCCCTTCGTTCCTCCCCAATTCTATAATGAATTGGTTTTTATTTCCTTGACTGCGTTGCCTTGTCAAAGTTTTGGTAGCACCACTGGCAGGAACAGCTGCTCCTCCGTGGACAGTAAATGAGTACTAATGCTGTTCTGGGGAAGGTAGAGACACGCTCTGATGTCCTTTCTGATTTCCTTCTTCCCCGAGTGTTCAGCTAAGTGGACTCAGGGGAACTGGCTGTGTTCTTTGTCTTGTGAGTGGAGATGCTATGCTGTCTTTTACATCTTCATGCTCCCCAGCCCTGCCTGAGCTGATTGTGGGCAGTGAACAGGATGGGCCTAGGGTTAGAGAAAGGGGTCAGCGGGATTAGGTGGGGCAGGACACAGTTGTCACTTGTGCCCTACTCTAATATCTGCTGGTGAGTGTTCAGCGCAACAGAGCCAGGGCGGGAGCAAGGGCCGGGTGCCTTCTCAGTGTCCCTTGGCTGGTGATGGTTCAGCTGGAGACATTCTGGAATCCCTATTGCTGAACCGCTGCACTGAGAGCAAAGAAGCAAAAAGGAGAAAAGAGGCAGGAATGAGACAAGGTCCTGCAGGGCATTGCTTTCTGCTGCCTTTCCCTCTGCTCGCTCCCTTCCCTCCTGTGCCCCCTGTGCCCATCGTGGAGGTGCTGCCCCTCAAGGCCTTTGCCTGCCTGCTCACCGCGGTGCCCAGCCCTTACCAGGCCCTGAGTTGCCACCACCTCTTCCAGTTTATAAGGAGGAAACAGACAGCTGGCTCACATTTCCAGGGTAGTCTCCCAAACTTGTGACATTATTGAGCTTTGCATTCAGACAGATATTCTCGTTTATGGGGAATCATGTTCTCATGTTTAATGATTAGCAGGGGCATACATACTCCTTTTCACTTCTCGTTCACTAATGGAAACACTTCGTTTGCTTACTGAGTCATCGTTGCCGAATTTCCTCTCTGTGTTCCCTCTCCTGGTAAGGAGGCCCCTTGAAACCCAAATTATGAATCACCTGCCCTCTGGGAAAGGTTATAGGTCAGGGGCAAGAGAGTGAAAGGCAGACTCTTAACCAAGAGGCCCAGGTGCTGAGCTGGAGGAGGGGTTTCTTCACAGTGATTGAGTATTTGGTCCAATGCCAGACGTGCTGTGCAAAGATGTGTAACCTCATTTTGTTGGAAAATAATACTTGAGTTTATAGCTTACTGTTCTGATGAACCACATATCCACTCTGTGTGGTTGGGAAGATTGTGAAGTAATCCATAGAACAAATCTTGTATTTTGGAAGCATCACCCTACTTGAACTTTATCATAAATGGGTACGTTGTAGCAGTTACACTGACTGAGAGCTTTACTGAAAACGTCAGTCAACACAAAGAATAGACTCCAGGTCTAGGATACTTTGGGTTGGTGGTGTCCCTGTGAGTTGGGTTAGTGGTGTCCCTGTGAGTTACTGGGGCCCATGGTCCTGTAATGGACAGTGATGGAGTGCACTTGGTTTCTCCTTAGGAGGGGTTTCTGCAGAGTTTGGGCAGCCATGTGGACCCGTCAGTTCCAGGAAAGAGGTCCTTTCCTGTCCTACTGCTGGAAAGGGCTGGGCTCCTTGCCTGTCTGCTGCTGTTTTCAGCATTGAAATAGTGTAGCTGGGAACAGAGAAACAAAATGCATTCACTCACTGCTGAGTGAAGGAAGGCAGTCTCCTGCACACTGAATAATACCACATAGGTGACTTTCTCAGAAAGGGAGACCTGCAGTGAGAGGCCAGGTTGGTGGGTTGCCAGGAGTTGGGGGTGGTGAGGGTGTGAATGCTAAGGGGCAGTATGAGGGGCATTTGGGGAGATGATGGAGTTGTTGTTTTTTTATTTTTCATTATACTGGTTGTGGTGATTATATGTATCAAGATTCATAGAACTTTACACCTCCCACCCAAAAGATTCAGTTTTATTGTATGTTAATTAAAACATAACATTAAAAAAGGCTAACAAACCGGGAGTAAACATTTACTAAAAATCATGCAAAGAAATAAAAAAGGGCTTTCTTGCCCTAGCATATTTGACTCAGTGGTTGGACGAGTCCCAGGTTTGATTCTGGGCAAGGGCAGGTACCTTGATTGCAGGCTCTATCCCCAGCCTCTATCGGGGTGCGTGGGGGAGGGAACCAATTGAAGTGCCTCTCTCTCTCTCCCCACCTCCCATCCACTCTCTAATAACCAATGGAAAAAATATCCTCAGGGGAGGATTAACAAAAATGAAAATAAAAGGGCTTCCTCAAGTCACTAAGACAATCCAAAAGAGAAATAGGCACACAGACAATTCAAAGAGGTACAGGTGGCCCAAGTAAGGATTCAGCCTGACGAGCAACCAAGGAAACACAAGTAAAAACCATGTGATACCAACAGAAACCAAAGTAAGTCATTTCTCTAGGTAAACAGGACCAAAACCGAATTATTTTTGGAAAGGTTTTCTGTTGATTCAAAAAATAACACTAGTCACTCAGTCTGCCCTATGTGGACCAAACTTCCTGTCATTTCTAGGGGTAGGGAAACTTTAAAGATCGTTACAAGGAAATAACTTTTCTTGGGTTCTGTAGGAAGCATTAACTTGGGGAATCCATATAGCATATACGTCAAGTCTGCAGACTTAAAAACTATCTTTAGATGTAAACAGTTACCATTTTTCCTGCTTCAAATGTTTCCACTCAGGTGAGTTTTGCTGCTGTCCAGATAGAAAAAGATAGAAAAAGAATAGTACATTTAGGATGGTCTGCAGTGTCTCAACATTCCTGGTGTGAAGAAGGAATTTCTAGTAAGTTTCCTTTGGGGGAGTGGTGGGGTTCCTGCATTAATATCTCTGTGAGTATCTATTTGTCCTCTGCACTTGGGCCTTCAGGTGTATACTTGACTTTGCAGCTACCTATTTCCCAGAATTGATGGTTAGCCCCCTCACTTAACACTCAACAATAAAATAAAGCTAGTCTTGAACTTGAGAAAAACACAACTCAAATTTAAAAGAAGAATCCTTGAATATTTTTAGACCTGGGGCCCAGTGCACAAATCCGTGCACCTTGAAAGGAACCGTGGGGCCAAGAGGCTGCTGTAGGCACAGGGTGGGTCTCAGCCCTTCCTCCATGCTCCCGCCTGGCCTCTCCTGCTGCGGCCCCTGGTCCCCTGTCTGCCAGCCGCCGCCGATCCCACGTGCTGATGGCGCCGGCCCCACTCACACCCACTGACAGCGTGGAGCGATTGGGGTGCGAGCTGTGCCAAGATTGCCCCTTAGGAGCAGGGGGAGGTGGAGAAGCCCGGGGTGGTCAGGGCTGGCAGCTGCCACTTGCACACGCTGATGGTGCTGAGTGATTGGGACCGGTGCTGGGCATTGGCAGTCAGTGTGAGTGAGGCCGGTGCTGGCAGTGGGTGCGAGTGGGACTGGCGCTGGCAGCAGGTGTGAGCACTAGACAGGACCATGGCGCACGGGAGCAAAGTATTTTCAGTAGCCACCAGAGGCTTGCCCTGTGACAGCAACTGGCACCCTGCCTTGATCTGGTGCCCCGACTCACCTGCTCCACCATCCCACAACGGCCTATGCCTGCCATGTTCTGCACACGCCCCCTGGTGGTCAGTGCATGTCATAGCGACTGGTTGGTTTGTTGGTTATGCCACCATTTGGTCTATTTGCATATTAGCCTTTTATATAGGACTAGGGGCCTGGTGCACAAAAATTAGTGCACTCGGGAGGTCCCTCAGACCGGCCTATGCCCTCTCACAGTCTGGGACCCCTCGGGGGATGTCCACCTGCTGGCATGCCTGGCCAGCCTGGGTGAGGGGCTGAGGGCCGTTTTCAGGCTGTCCACAGTCCCTTCAGGGTTTGAGTCCCTACTGGGGTGCCTGGGCAGTTTTCAGGCAGCCCACAGCTCCTATTGAGCCAAGGTCCCAGTGAGGCTGCCTGGAATCAGGTTTCTGGGGTTTATTTATCTTATATAATTGATACACTATTGCTTTAAGCCGAGGTCTAGGCAGGTAATGAAGCCTCCTGTTGGCTTCAGCTCTGTGGCTTCTGTAATTGAAACAATGTTGCCTTAGTAGAGGCCCAGTCGGCCTAGGCAGGCAGTTTCCTCCATCGCTAGTGCAATGGAAGCCTCCTGTTTGGTTCAGTTCCGTGGCTTCTATAATTGCAACTATGTTGCCGTGATCAGAGAGAGGCCCAGCCGGCCTAGGCGGACAGTTTATTCCTGGTGCAACAGAAGCCTCCTGTTTACTCTAGCTCCGTGACTGCCGTCTTCCATCTTGGCTGGGTTGATTTGCATACAGCTGCTCTGACTGGCTGGTGGGCATGGCTTAGGCGTCCGGGCGAAATGGGAAATTTCAATATTACTCTTTTATTGGATTAGGTAGTGTTCCTTGCTTGTTTTCCCCTCTCCCTGCCATGTATGCATAGGTACCTGTATAGATCCCGAGATCACAAAACACCCCACTTTGGAATTCTGTGGAATGGGTGGTTTCAGTGCAAGATGGAATGAATGAATATATCAGAGACTAATATTTGAAACTTCTTTTAAAGGACCTATGTCTCCTAGTTTATATGAAGTGACAGTATAAAGGACGTGGAAGCTTTTAGGCAAAACATTTTACTTTTAAATTGGATATAATGCGTGTGAAATGTCTGTAAGAGGTTGGTCAAGATAGCATATATAAAAAAATCATTTTCCATCGTTTATTTTTTGTGCTTCACTTCCTCTTCTTACACTGATTCCCGTCTTCAAGAATTCCTTTCTTGCTCCTATTTTCAGCCCTACTGCTGCACTCCTAGGCAGTTTGGATTCTGAAAGTTGTACGTTTCCTTACTTGTGTTAACTCTTGTTCTGCATAACAGGTGCTGGGACACACAGGAAAAACGTACAAGTTTTATTAGTGTTTGGATAACTTTATCAGTTTAACTTTCAAATGGTAGGGACCAGAAAGTACACTTCCTCTATTATTTATTCTGAACTGGGAAACAATAGTTTGCTTAGCATGTTGTTGTAAATACGTATTTCTCCCTAACTAGTCTCACACAATAAAATCTCTAACGTTGAAATTGTTCAATATCGTGGCATCCAAATAACTGGATCATTAGTCTCAGACTAATAGCTGTTTCTTGTTTGTAGGTAGCTTTTTTTTTAAATTCGTGATGATGAGAAATTCTTTCTGTCCCTCACTGCCCTTTCTGGTACCACAGTGATGTTGGGTGGCATGCAGGGGACCATTACTAGCTCAGATAAATGCACTGCGTCAGGCAGAGTATACTGCACACTGTGTGCTGGGGAGATTTCACCTCCCTCTGCATTTTGCTGCACTTGTCCTCTCTGGAGCCTTGAGGACGGTGCGGATGTGACGGTTTCCAGGCCGTACCTTTTCTTCTGTGACAGTTCAGCTCAAATGCCCTCTGATAGGCTGCCTGGGCAAGGGCAGCTTCTCCTGGGGGTGGCTTCATGGGAGAGTGGTTCCGGTTCAGCGTTTTGTTAGCTGGTGTGCGTACCTCTGTCCTTCCCAATATTGAACTGCCGTGCTGAGAAGCAAAATCTGCAGGACTCACTGTCAGGCATGTCTCTCCTCTGATGGCGTAGTGCTTTAGGACCTGCCTTGCGGGCTCTGCTGGTTGCCTAACTCTGGAGGGTTCAGCCTGTACGTGAGATGGGACCTGCCCCTTGAACCAAATTGGTGGAAACCTTTGACTGTAACCATATGCAGGACTCAGAGGAGATCACTAAATTTCCTATGACAGTTTGCAGGGTGGACACGGCCAGCTGGTCTCCCATGCTCTCCGGACTTCTGTGAGAGGCCAGGACCCTGTCACCAGGGGTCAGAGAGCACCTTTGGAATTACGCTTGCAGAAGAGAGTAAATTAAGTGCATCCAGAAAGCAATTAACCCCTTGTGAGGTCATAGGATAGGATGGTATGTCAAATATTTTCTCCAAATGCCATTAATACCAATTCTGCCCTCTAAGGAAACCTGGTCAAGCCTGTTTTAACTGTTACCTCTGCCAGTGCCACCACTGGCTGCCGTCTGAGTGCCTTTGACCCTCGATGCTGTGCAGGCATTTTATATGTGTTTCATATGCGTTTCCTCGTATAGAATCAAGTCCCCCGCTTCCAGCAGGGGATGATGCTGCCGTGCATTAGGATGAAGATCTCAGCCTCTGGTAGACAGAAGGACCTGCCCAGGCCGCACTGTTGTGAGGGCCAGAGCGGAATTTAAACCCACGGCTTCCAGACCGCAGAGCACCCATCCCTCCCTTTCCCCCTCCCCTCCCTCATGGAATGACCCTCAGCATCCCACGGGCTCCTGCGCTGTAATTTTCAAATCTTTAAAAGTGGATGCGTATATCTGTGTGTGTGGAGGAGCGAAGCTGTAATTTACAAGTCTCACACCAAACAGAAGTTGAGTGGAAGATTCCAGGGTGCAGCAGCCTTTTTCTCATGTTGGTCCAGGCCCTATAATTTCGTTTCTATGCCTTTCCTCCTTTCAACTAATTAAAACTGATGTTCCTTTTTACCAAAATAGCCCTGGTAACCCCAGCTCTCTATTTGAGGCGTGTGGCTAGGTGAACTTCCCTGGCACCCCCACGCCCCACTCTCTGGAGGAGTCCTGGTGGGAGTGTGGGTGCCGCCTCCCTGGCTGTGCAGGGGCTGCAGTGCTGGCTAGGAGGCCTCCGTGGCCGCAGGGTTGGCGGAGGGAAATTTGGGGAGGATAGCAGGGCGGGGCCAGGCAGGGCGGGAAGTTTGTCAGCCTGCACTGTGTGTGACACATGTATGAGGATTGCCAGGACTTCCTTTCTCACTTAGAAAGGGAAGGGGGCGGGGGGGGGGGGCAAGGGCTGGAGGCTGCTAGGCAGCTCTTTTGGGGACAGTTTTATAAGGTGGGTGTGGCAGCTCCAGGTTCTCTCTCTATAGCTATTTTGTTGCAGCCACTCATTCTTTGCTGCTGTTCATGGAAACGTTGATGACGGTGTGTGGTCATGGGAAATGGGGTTCGTTTCTCTG
>PVJC01016703.1:0-16130 GCA_004026665.1 Murina feae | reverse complement strand
TCTCTGTCCTCTTTGGTGAGATACCTTGGACACGTGTCCTCGGCTTTCCCTGTAGTGGGTGCATTTTCGTCAGTCATAGCTCATCCGGCCCCCTCACCGCGAGCGCCTGGTTTATGGGACGCTTGCGCAGGGTTCTCCCCGTCTGGACCCCCCAGCATCGTCCCACACGGGGAGCATGGCCAGCCCTGTGCCTGTGAGAGTCCACGTCTGCCTTGGGCTTCTAATGTTTCAGTCAGAGCACGACTGGCTCTGGGAGTCTCTGATGATGCTCTAACCAACCTAGCTGCCCGGCCGGGGCAGTTTATCTTTGATTTTAAATGATCAAAGAAGGCACAAAACTCAAATTCATATTAGAATAACAGATTTCACAGTATTATTTTTGGCTGTTGCATCGATTCATGTCGTTGCTGTTGATTAGATAGTTTGCTTGTTTTTGTGTCTGTGTGGGGGGGAGGTAAGTTTGTTTTGAGAAGTCACAGCTCATGGTGAAAGAAGTGGGAGTTCAGACTCAGATTCCCCAGTTGTTACTGTTTCACCACAGTGGTGACCCCCCACCCCATATACTGGAGTGTGTGTACATGCATCCATGTGTGCATATGTGCGTGTGTAGTATATAGGGTTTACATACTGTTTTGTGTCTGAACCAAAGAGGTGAGGTTGAAGAGGTGAGGATGCCCTTACATCTAAATGGTGGCTTGATAATATTTTCTAGAGCAAGGGCATTCTCTGTAAATAATGATCCCAATCAGGAAATTAATGTTGGTGCAATATTATTATCTAAATCTACTGACTTAACTACCGTTTACCAGTTGTTCCAGAAACATCTGTTTTGGCAGTTGATAAGTGTGGTCCAGGATTGCGTTTAGGACCAGTTTTGCCTTTAGTTGCGGTCTCTGGTTTCCTTTAATTTGGAACATTTTCTCAGTCTGTCTGTGTCGGTACCTTTAATATTTTTGAAGATTACAGACAGTTCTTTTGAAGGTCATCCCTCAGTTTGGGTTGGGTTATTCATCATGGTGAGATTTAGGCTGCAAATTTCTGCCAGAGGGGCTTCGCCCTCCCTCGAACACCCTGTCAGGGCCCAGCTGCCCCGTGTGGGACGGTCACTTTAGTCATTTGGTTCAGGTGATGACGACCAGGTTTCTCCACTGATTTCCCCCTGTAATTAGTTGGCGTTTTGTGAGGAGAAAATTTGAGACTATGTTTCCTGACTTTGATTTGCTGGATGTAGAATCCATGGATGATTTTTGCCTGAATCAGTGATGACTCTGGTGACGTGACTTTTCTAACTTCATCGTTTCTTCTGTTTTGCTGGCTTTCTACCATAAGGACGAGCTTTTCCCTGCGCCCCGCGTGCTTCCTGGTACATCCCCGTGGGTTTTCTTTAACTCAGTGGGTTATAAGTCTCTGCTGTCATTAGTTGGTTTGCTGTTCAAATTGTCCAAGCATGGGCTGTGGGAGTCCTGTCAGTCTCACTCCTTTATCTTTTGTGACCTGTCCCCATCATTTTTTGAATTCTCACCCAAGGATATTTTTTCCATTGATTTTTCAGAGTGGAAGGGAGTGGTGAGGAGAGACAGAGGAGAGATAGAGAGAAACATTTCTGTGAGAGAGACACATCGATTGGTTGCCTCCTGCCTTCACCCCGACAAGGTTCGGGATCAAACCTGCAATGCAGGTACGTGCCCTTGACTAGGAAGTGAACCCATGGCCCTCTGGTGCGTGGGCAGGCGCTCTAACCACTGAACTGCCAGTCGGGACCCCATCGTTTTTTGGGAACTTTCTTATTTTCTGACACATAAGATGTTTTAGGCTGATGTTGTACTTTCCTTGCTTTAGCCCTGGAATCAGCCATTTCTCCAAGGAATCCTGGTTCATTAGCACAGAACAGCATTTAGAAACACAGCGTGAGCTCATTGCTTCTGGAACCTCTTAGTGGACAGAGCTAGGAAGTGTGATGTGTGTATATACACATGTGTACATTTGTGTGCCTTTATGTATTTATAACCAAACCCATGAGCTTATACTCACGCCTTCACTTCCAACACTCCAGGATGCATTTTAGTCTGCCCTTTCCCATATTTGTAATTCACTTTTCTGACAGTGAAGGCTCCCTTTATCCTCAGTGTCTTTATGGATTTATTCAATCCTAGTATATGCAGAAAGTCATTTCAGAATGCTAAGCCATACCATTGCGACAAAGCAACCTCCTTCTTCCAGTTTAAACTGTTCAGATCAGCAGTTAGTGGTCAGCTTCTGTTCAGCTCGGGGCCTGTCATTAGTCATCCAAGGAAAACAGATGAAGTAATGCGCCCGGACTCCCCGGAGGCGTATTGAAGAGAAGAGCTGTCAGACTCCACCAGCGGCTCACTTGCTGGTGATGGTGAAGCTCACATCTGAAAAAGGAGGAGTCGCCAAAACAGAAAGATTAGTTTCTCATAAGTACAAACTTTGTCAAGATGACACCTGTCGTGGAAAGTTTATCGTGTTCACTGCACGTACTGATTTCTGGAAGAGAGGACGACCAGGCGAGTGCTGAGGTGGTCAGACTGAGTGATGGGGTGAGGGGCTTAGTGTGTGGCGGGACCAGGATGGGTGGGGCTGGCTGTTCTCAGGAATCCATCACACTCTGAGGGGAGGGCAGGAGTTAGCTGTGAGTCACGGCTGGAGAGACACTTGCTGCTGCTCATTGACTATAAGTGTTTCTTCCTGGAAACCACCTGCAGTGAATTAACCAGCAGGGTTTGGGGAAGTGTGTGTGCGCACTCAGTTCCAGAAGTCGTGGAGCAGTGGGTGCAGATCTCATGTGACAAAATGTTTGCTGCTCTGTGTTTGTCTGTGCGAAACGATGACTTAGTACATAGGCCCTTGCTTTGGGGAGAAAGGCTCAGTGTCATAGATCGTGTTTTGTATTTTCCATAAACATCCTCATGCTTGTTAGATTGTGTTCTGGGAAATTTGTCCTCTAGTTCTAGAAGCCCTTCCTCTGACTATACATTTGAGCGAGAAAGAAGAGTCAGAATTTTCTTACTTATAATTGAAAGGAGAAAGGCTTTTGTGATATTTGGAAAATTTGGAGAGTGAAAGGTCGTGGGTGCGAGTGGGAATGACTGCTAACGGGTCAAGCATTCTGGGGAAATGAACCACATCCGGCATGGACAGGGGTGACCCTGAGGAGGGGCGGTGAAGGATTAAAGGAAACAGACAAGAGAATACAGTTGGGACCTGGTGAATCACTGGGCCTGGATGAGGACACAGTGACACATCCTGCAAGCTGAAGCTTTATTTTATAGTCAGATCACACAAAGCTAAACAAGGGCAAGATGTTTACAATGTTCTTACGAATTTCAAATCTGCTTTTTTCCTATTGTTGCCATTCTCTGCTCTCTGTCAAGCTTTGTTTTGGCAGCACTTACTGCACCCTCCGCAGCCCACATCCCTTAGCTACCTAGAACTACAGGGTCAGACTCTAAGGTCAAGCTTACAACCATAGCCTTTTGGCTATAATTGTGCTGGGATTGATGTTCCGGGATTAGCTAGCTAGTGGCGATGGTTACACAACCTTGTGAATATATGAAAAACCACTGAATTGTACACTTTAAAAGGGTGAGTTTCACAGTATGTGTTATATTATCAGTCAAAAAAGAAAAAAGGTCATGGCAAAATGGGCAACATATTTCAGATTCTTAAACAGCTTTATTTATTGAGCGCTTACTATACACCAGCTACTAATTTTCATAGCTGGCTGCAAGGAAGGTAGGCAGTGACATCGGATGTTACACCTGAGGAAGGGAGTGCAGAGAGGTTTTTTAGAACTTGCTAAAGATCAGTAGCTATTAGCGAGGATGCCACGTGCACAAAGGTTTTCTTCCTGGGCGTGAACGAGACTTTGTCTCCTGTCCTGCCATGCAGATCATGCCAAGAAATCTGACTGTGTTTAGGGAGCTTGAAAGAGGTTGTGGATAAGATTTCATTGGGGGTCAGTGGTGATCTGATGGTATATTTGGCAATTTCTTAGAAAATTTCATATTAACTATCTATCTTGTGGGACATTTCAGGAGTCTCAGCCTCAAAAAGAAGAAGACAGATTTTGCTTCCCAATAGGTGGCCACTGGGGACGGCGAGTGCGCCTCTGAGGCGGATGATACTCTGGTCTTCCTAATAAACGTTTGGGACAGGAGAAGGAGAGGCAACTTTGTGCCATCCTCATCCTGAAAGTGCAAATGGTCTGAGCGTGAAGAATCACAGCCGGGGTTGTCCTGCTGGCGTGAGCTCTGTGTTCCTGAACTTTGGAATCAGCTCTGCTCACTCGTGAACGTGACCGAGGCCTAGCGTACGAGTTAGACTCCAGGACAGACACTGTATTGATTTGCATAAAATCACATATGCTCTGTTGCAGGGATTTTCATTGTGCCTGTTTTAGAACCGAGTTGACGCTTCCTACAGAGTGTTTTAGCTTCGCTTAAAAGGAAATGTTTCAGAAGAAGAAGAATTTGTGTTTCTTTGAAATGACTTTTGGGACTGGTCCCTGAAAGAAAAGATCCACTGAAGACTTTTGTTCTTTTTCGTACTTTGAAAGTTCTCCTCCCCTCCCCACGATTGTATAGCTTAAAAGCACGTAAAGAGCTTGCCTGCAGAGGGACCCAAGGTCTGGCTGAACAAGAGCCGCCCCGCTGGGCGGTGACCTTTTTATGATGCTTGGCCTGTCGTCTTTGTTTCTGGGCTTCAGGTGCCCAGCTCGGAATTACTTAGCACTTGAAGTGGTTTTCATCTTCAAAGGGCTTTATGGGCATTCTTTAATATACATGGCACTGTGTAATGAATGAGCTGTTTACCCTGTGAGCCGCGTCAGTATGTCAGGTGCTGTACAGCTGGAGAAGACAGAAATAATATTCTGGCCAGTGGGAGTGTATTTTCTAAAGAGACAAGATGATAAGGCAGATGCTCTCTTTTGGCCCCTTTTACAAATGTGCTAAGGAATCACATAGAAATTAAAATGATAAGAGGTGAGCGGCTAGCTCAAGGCTACCTAATTGAAGTTGTTCTCAAGGTGAAAATAAAATCTGAGATGCTCTCAAAAAGACACAGTACATCAGTCCTCATTTACCAACATTTATTGACGTGTGTAGTATTTTTCCAGCGTCACAGATGAGAATTTTGGTGAAGATAAGAGCAGAATTATTTTCTATTCTCTTTCCACTGCCCCAGATCCTCTTTTCCTTTTGAGGATGCTTTGTAACCAAGGGCCAGCTCTGAGTCACAAACGGAGATTTTTGAGTTTCAGACCTGGTCAGTTTATCCACCTTGACTGGGCTGGCTTCAGCTGAGGGAAACTTCTAGACTTCTTGCCCCTGTCAGCCTCTCAGGCCCCCATTACACACCCAGCTCTGTATGTGCTCTGGAACCTGCCTTGGTGTTGGGTGTTCCCTCCTGTTCTTGGTTTTTCTGACTGACTCAGCTCAGGCATCACTTCCTTTGGGAAACGGCCCTTGTCTCTTCTGCTCTGGCCCCTGGCCGACAGTGTTGGCATGGTCCCCCGAGGAGACCCTTTTGGTTCTGGTTCCTTTGGGTGGGGCTTGTTCCTTGGGAGGGTGGAGTGTGGAGCCACTAGCCCAGGGCAGGCCCCAAGTAGTGTTGTGATGCCCTCCTGTGGGTTCCTTAGCCCTCACCACATCAGATTTGCCTGGAAAGTTTTTAAAAATTACAGAAGATTCTGATTTAGTAGCCAGAACAGGGCCCCAGAATCTGTATTTTGCAAAAGCCCTACTGGGCGTTCAGCGGCACAGCAGGGTTTAGGGACCCACTGCGTTATGCTAAGGTACATGTGTTGGTGTGGGTTACGGACTTGGCCAGTCTTGTAAGGCACGACATGTGCAGTTTGCAGAATCATCTCCTTGACGTAACTGGAGGGAATCAGAAGTGAACTCAGTCCCTTTATGACAGGGACATCCTTCTGCAGGAGAAGACTGCTCGCCGGGAAGCTCCCCAGCCGCTCGGGCCTGCTCTGTGTGAACAGACCGAAGCACAATTGGCCTCCAGACTCACAGTTGAAGTCTCAGTGTTGCCATAGAGATGTTATGCAGTGTTGAAGGAGCTGAGAGAAATCACGTTGTAAATTATCGGGACAGATGGCTTGTCATTTAACACTTTCCTAGCTCATATTCTCTGTCCTGATACTTGAGAACATTTTAAAACATCTGTTCTTACTTTGTTCTTTCACCTGTAAAAATGCCAGAGTTCATATAAGGTTCTAAATGGGTATGACATGTGCCATAGGCACAGTGTAGATGTCAGTTTGAGCGACTACTTAAAGCATTTTAGGGGTGGTCTCTATCCCTCTGCTTTTAGAACCCACATGTTCTGCAAGTTCCACTTACAGAATTCATATTCCCCCTTATTTTTTTGATAGCACCAGCCTGGGATAATTGTTATCTCCTGGCTTGATAGTAATTGAGAAATGGTCTCAGAGCTTCGCTCGTGAAGGAACTACAAGATCATGTAAATTCAGGCACCATGCTCATTTTCAAGATGTCTTATATGTGAGCAACCATGGGAAGGGTATTTCCTTCAAGAGGATCACATTGTGATTTTTCCTGTTCTGGTCTGTAGACTGATGTGCAACTCTTAAAGATTTTATCTCTTGTTACGGACAATTGTTCTTTGCTTCTTGCAGGGAACTGCAACTTGTTGGAGTTCTGGCGCATCCAAACACACATGCGTGCACACACATGCACACACCCACACTCACATGCACATATATGCGCTTGCACACACATATACATATACACACATGCATTTTAATAATTTAATTAATTATTAAATTGCTTATAATTTACATGTGGAAATGACCAGCATGGATATATATCTAAACCACTATAAACTGAGGAAATGATAATCTTAGTAGTGTAATTTAAAAATTCAGTAAAACTTACATTGTTTTTTTAGGTACCTGTAGTAAACATGTGGTTAAGCTAATTTTTATATTTTTTGAATGATCACATTCTTAAAGTATTCAGAAATATTAACAGGTTGTTCCTTTGTACATTTTCATGACTCATTTCTCATGTGACATATTTTAACGGTTACTTGCAAAGGAAATTAGGAAGCAAGTTCTCCAGTCTCCAGACAATTCCTGAGTTGCTTGTAAGTGAATGTGTGTTTTAAGTTGAGTCCCGACATTAAACGCTAGGGCCCTTCTCCCCGATTCCTCTCTGCCTGCATGAGCACTTTGAGCTGCTGTCTGCTGCTTGTATTGATGGTGGCTTCTCTTGCCACTCAGGGGAGGAGCTCATAGGTCAGTTGTGAAGCTGACTCCCTTGGATATAGTCATTCCTCCTTCTGGATGAATCATTGAGATGACTTAAGTCCGTTGACACTTCTGTGTCAGTGCTAGAAAAAATTTAAAGTGCTTGGTAATTATATTAAAAAAAATCTGGAAAAACAATCTTATTAGAGGGCCTAGAGCCATTATAGGAGTGAGGGGAAAATGTGTGATTAAGCCCTAATCTCTTTGATAAGCATGGATACCGTTTGGCAAGGTTGGTTCAACCTCCTGGGAATAACCCTGTTCTGTTAGCACTGGCTTGAATGAATTGGGATCAAATTATCCAATTATTAAAATGCATGGCTTGAGGGAAGGTTAGCTGGCTCTGTAAAACCACCTGTCATGATAATGAGGTGAGACAGAAAGTAGAGTCTGCCCAGGATCTGATTTGCATCAAGGGAAGGAAGGTGTCCAAGCCCGGCATCTTGTTTTTCTCAGATTGTTTTGGGAAGATCTGCATGGCCATCTACCAGCCAACTGGATTTATTGAGTCACAAGATAGTTGTCCATGAGTTTATGTCTCATTAGAGGGGAAGTCTAATCTTTTGCCTTTGGTCAGAATTGGAATGAATCCTGTTTGTTCCTCTCAGCTAACTCACTGGTGTTGATGTGATTGTCTCATTCTTCATACTAATCCCCTAAAATTATTTTCTTGTTGTCAATTACCTCTGCAGGAGGAATTTCCTTATTGGAGTATCCTGCGAGTTTGATCCAAATCCAGCTTTTCACATACAGACCCTGTGCCCTGAAGTGTCAGTCATTTTGCCTATTGAATTGCTGGTTAGAAACACTGAGGGATGTAAGGGTGGAGAACCCTTCCCACGTGGTCCCTGGGCGCCCTATGGTTGTAGAGCTCAGTAGAGGAAGGGGCTCCGGAAAAATGAATGAATGAAAGCAACCCTTCCCCTGCTCCTGTTAAACTTCCTCATGGCTGTCTTTTATTTATCCTTCCCGATGACCTCCCATCTCTCTTCCTGAGGCTCTGTATCCCCTTGTGCCCTTCAGGGGGACCTTCCTCTGTTTAAGAGAGTGACTCACCAGAGGTCATTGTCACAGCCTCAGCCCTTCCCAGTCAGAGCACCCTCCATCCAGAAATAAGCTTTTCAGAAAGGCCTCTGGACCCTGTCACCAATGCCTCCATGCAGCAGCATCATTCCTAACCCCGTGTCTCTGATTTTTCTAGCTTTCATAGGTGATGGAATCAGCTAGAATGGGATGGTTGGTGACTGCTAGGGGCAGTCCAGATTTGTTGAGTTGACAAACACCTCCCCCCCCCCCAAGTGGGTCCTTAATCTTTTTTTTACCCTTCCCCTCATTTCCCCCCTTTTCCTTGTTTCTCTTGTCTTTCTTTGACCAGTTAGAGTGACAGTGCCTCTCACACCATGCTGCAGTGTGGTGGAGGCAGAGGGGAGAGTGTGATTTCTGGAGCAGGGATTCAGAGAGTCAGGGTTCTGCACTGGCACCTACATCCACTGTCCTCAGAGGCCCCCTTTCTCTTCTGTCCCGTGGGCCCCTTCAGTCTGAGACATGTGTGCCCCTCCTGTCCCTACACCTGTGGCTGACGGATTCTTTCTACTTGACTTTCCCCTTCCCTTGCCCACATTTTATCAAATATAAAATTTGAATTTTATGATGATTCTAATAAACTTGCTTTAGCAAGTTTTTATTTTGGGGATAATTTAATCTTTATCCCTAAACTATGGCATATTCTTGTAATTCCTTTTGACTCACAGCCACCATTTAATTTCTTCTTGATATTTTATTTTCTAAGCTGTAATTACATTGAGGTTAAAAACCCTTAGCTCACATGTGTATCCCCAGTGTCCTGCACACAGTTGGTGCTTACTAAATGCTTGCCAGACGCATGACAAAATGCATTCGCCGTATACTGCGGCAGGAGGTTGCACACATGGGCAAGAGGCCTCGACCTTTTTATGGTGTTATAGCCTCTCCCGTAGAAAACTGTGGGTGTGCAGTGTGCACGTGGAGTGTGGGCAGAGGCAGCTGGAGGAGGGAGGTCAAGTCTCCGTCCCTTGTTGATTGATTGTGTTCACGTTGCTGCCATTGATCCGCTCACTGCCGTTTACTGTTAATAATTAATCCTCAAGACCCAGACCTCTTGTGCTGGGACTTGTGACTCCTATGAAATCCTTGTCTCTTCTCTGGCCCTAATCAATATTTCCTGACTGATTGCTGGGTTTGATCAGTCACAGTGAAGGGTGAGGAAGCATCTTTTATCAAGTTTCCTTTGAGCCCTGAATGTTTGCATCTGTGATGAGGTAGTTTCCCAATGAGCAGATCGTGGAGGGGTCACGCTGGGGAAAGACAGCGTGTGGTCAGATTTTCTCTTGGGGATGTTTGTGCAGGGAGCTTTCCACAGGCCCGTTAGGAATGTTTCAGGTCTTTCTTGGTCTTCCCTTTTCCCCCTACATCTCTTCCATTTCTGGGACTTCTCTCCTCCACCCCCTTTAAAGCTTTATTTACATGAGTCCGAAAGCAGGCCACAGGGCCTTTTAAAATTAAACACATCAGTATGAGGCCAACCCAGTTTTTCATAAATAGGTTAAGATGTTTCTACAAAAGTAGGGTTTCAGAGACACCCGATTCTTTAAAGAAAGAGGCCTTTTAAGGAAGGTGACCAGCTTAGCCTTTGGCAGGGCCTGAGAATTGTGCACTGCAAGATGTTGGTTTCTGGGCTGGCCTTGGACGATGAGTGATTCAGGGAGAGCCTGCTGTGGGCCAGACGAGGTGTGAGGTCAGGGACAGGTGTCAGAGAAAGATCAGGTGCAGACCTGTAAGGAGCCTGGGCCTGGAGAAGTGCCTTGGTTCTGAAAGTGCCCCAGGAGCCAGCCGTTCACAGCAGCATTCCTCCCTGGGCGGGTCGCTTAGTTCCTTTGCAGTCGAACAGATAATTTTGCTTTGCCAAACTACAGAACATTTATTTCTTACTTCATAGTGAGCCACTTAGATCTCTCCCCTAAGTTCTTTTTGATGATCGATGACTGTGTTTTTACCTACATATCAGAATTGGTGGGTGACAGCGTGAGGATATGGAGAAGGTCTCCAAACCACAGCAAACCAGAAAGAAGAAACTAAACTATGTGGGATTTGCCCTGCAGTTCTTCACATTTACCTGGGAGTAGATACCCTCAAACAGTGGTTCTCAACCTTCTGGCCCTTTAAATTCAGTTCCTCATGTTGTGACCCAACCATAAAGTTATTTTCGTTGCTACTTCATAACTGTAATGTTGCTACTGTTATGAATCGTAATGTAAATATCTGATGTGCAGGATGGTCTTAGGCGACCTCTGTGAAAGGGTCGTTCGACCGCCAAAGGGGTCGCGACCCACAGGTTGAGAACCGCTGCCCTAAAAGAATGGTGATCATCTCTGGCATGATCCTTGGACAAGGTGCCGGGACTCTGTATTATGTGTATGAAATGGAAAAACCCGAATGGCTTTGAGAACTGGCTGTGTGTGTTCACAGGTGCCAACCTTCACAGCATCACACGTAAGATGCCATCCTGAAATCAGGGAAACGCCTTCTTGCTGATTCCATGGCCCTTATCATCCATGAAGAGTGCACTCGCCATGTATTTAATTCATGATTCAGTTTTCTGTGCTGTTAACATAGCCTAATGCAAGAGATGCCCCTTTAATAGGGTGGTCCCAACATTGGTGAACTAGCTAGGGACTCTCCCCAAATAAATGATTCATTCTATTTTTAAAATAGGAGAGAATCTGAATATTTGACAACAGAATGTGACTTATACAGCCTGGTATAAATTTGTTCATTTTTTTTCCTTGTAGTTGATTCTCAAGAGGGTTGGCTTCCAATATTTCGTAGTAGAATATTCTGCTTCTGTGTGGCTTTGGGTAGTTTGCTAGCACCGGGAGTGCTGGTGAGCGCCTACCTCTGACCTTCTGGTTTGGAATGCTGCCTTTTGAGTGAGCCTTCAGTGTTTCGATGTATTTGGCTTCTTTGACTTGGTGGTGGTGACAGGGCTCAGCATTTGCAGTAGAAATGTTTTCGCTCATGTTGTTATGTGTTTAGCCTTTTCATTTTAATTACTGATTTATGCTGCAGCTTGACATTTGGAATAACCTGTGTTGAAACGAACCTTTTTTATTGGAAGTGTCACCAGGAAACCCAGGTCTCTCTGGAGTGCCTCTCCTGGGTCAGGCCATGGCCTTTGTGCCTAGGGTGGGGAGAGCTTGGGAGCAGGGCAGGAGCGCCTCCTTTTTCACCAGATCTGACCGCCACTGCCCGTGGTCTCCAGGTGACCTCTGCGGTCACTGGCCTCAAGGCCCCTCTTAGATACAGATTTTTGACTCCCACTGTTCGATTTTTAAGTTTAAATGAGGTTATTTGAGGTGAATGTATGGACCTCCTGGTCTACCTTTATTCATTACCTCTCTTATTTTCTTAATGGGTTTGACTGCCTTTCTTCATCCTTTTTTCTTTCATAGCTGGGAACGTCCCGTTTGTATTTTCACATCATGTTCTTCACACACAGTTTTATTTGACAGTGTGAGTTGTGTTTTTAAGAGTGTTCCCACATTTTCCTGTCCTTCACTTTCATAGGATGATGCCATTTTTGATGATCACTCAATTGGTATGTTTGAATATCTCCCATTTACTCCCCATGTTACTTATAGTGACTAAGATGAGTGATTTTATTTCAGACGTGAAAAATCTGGATTACTGCTCTGATTTCACCACTGAGTCCCAGGAAAACTTGCTCTTGTTTCATAAATGTTTTATATGTTGGCTTATCAAGTCTATCATGTTCCTTCTTTGTTTTATTCAGCTGGAGGGTTTGAGTTATCATTGCATGCACATCCGTGAAACACAGTGAACCTGTTTATGCTGTGTAATGCTAGGAATAAAATTGATCTTTAAACTTCTTATTTATGATTTCGCATATTGGATTTACAGCGAGTGCTTAGAAAAAGGATCAACCCACCCTGTAGCTTTAAATCTACTTTTGGAAAATTAAAAGTGATAAATGCTTAATGGTATTTTAGGATTAGCTTGAAAATATCTGTAAGTTGGTAGTACTTAGATCGTACAATTGTGTTGTCACCAGCTGCAGAGTAAATTGGTAATTAGACAAACTGTTTTAGAAAGGGCTTATTATTAAAAACAAATGATAGCTTTGTTGTTGGTTGATGTTTTGTTTGTTTTTTTATCCTCATCCGAGGATATTTTTCCATTGATTTTTAGAGAGAAGGAAATACAGAGAGAAATATGGATGTGAGAGAAACACATTCATTGGTTTGCCTCCTGCATGCTCCCTGACCAGGGCCCTGGCTGGAGAGGAGCCTGCAACCTTTGGTCTAGTTGACGCTCTATCCACTGAGCCAAACCGGCTAGGGCAGATACATGACAGTTGTTTCGATAGGCGAGAAAGTAGTTGAGAAAAGCAGGGTTCCAGGTGATTGAGTGGGAAGCAGATGAAGCTGGAGACAGGGAGCAGGAGTTGGGAGGATGGAGAATCAGGCCCCGTGTTAGGCACTTAGGGAAATGCCTTCCAGAACTCATCTCTGCCCCTGTGTACATATTCTGTGTTCTACCCAAACCGGACATTCCTGTTGTAACATGTTTTTGGAAGTTTCTTTTTTTAAGTTTCATATATGCCATATAAGAGAGAGGATAATAGAAAAGTTCTTTGTGGTGTCTTTATAATGTAGATAATATTTAACTGTTTCCTTTTTAATTAAAAACACATTCAGTAGTAGTTTGTGTATACTGTGGTTAGAAAGCTTTGGTTATATTTAAAAATTTGATATGTATATCTTCAGCTTGTTGACAAACCCTTCACCATTCAGGTTAACCATTATTTAAAACAATCATTAATGTCATTTATATATGTGTGCATCATTTATTGAGCATCTGCTCTGTACTAAGCAGTCAGGAAGTGTAAAACTTTCCTTGAAGTTAATTTGAAGTTGTTGAAGCAGAATTATCTTTATAATCATCTTTCAACATTTTCATTAAAAATATTAAAATAAAATACCTACCAGTTTTTAACTGATACACAATTTCAGCATCTGCAAATTTTTTTAAGAGAGAGAGGAAAGGGGTCCAGTCTGTCTGTGTGGTTCAGTGGTTGAGCATCGACCTATGAACCAGGAAAGGAGATCACAGTTTGATTCCAGGTCTGCATCCCTATTAGGGGGACAGCAGGAGGCAACCAGTCAATGATTCTCTCTCATTGATGCTCTCTCTCTCTCCACCCATTCCTTTCTGAAATGAATAAAAATATATTTAGTTAAAAAAGAGAGAGGAGGGAGGGAGAGGGGAGGAAGAGAGAGAGAAAGAAAGGAAGAAAGAAAGGAAGATTCATTGATGTGAGAAACATTGATTGGTTGCTTCCCACACATGCCCCAACCAGGGATGAAACCCACAACCTAGGCATGTGCCCTGACTGGGAATCGAACTCCCACCCTTTCAGTGTGAACTGAGCTATGCTGGCCAGGGTTAGCAATTTATAATAAGAAATTATTGAAACTTGACCCTATTTCAGCATTCCAGTTCTTAAATTCTACCCAGCATTGTCCTAAAATCAAGTATCATGAGATATTTGGGGGGGGGGGGGTGATTGGAGATTCTTAAAATCCTAGAGTGATAAAGTAATAAAATAAAAAGTCCAAAAGATCCAACCAAGCCTGATTTGCCCAAGAAAATGAGTAAATAAGACATCTGGTTTGTTACTACTTCAATTTGCATGACCACAAAGAAAGAACTTATGTTTAGCAAAACTGTACACACAGCAAATTATTATACTCTTGTAAAAGAAACAAAATATTTTATAATAGTTTGCCAAAAATAGAGTGCCCTTATAAGAAAAGCCCGCTGGAGAAGTCTCATTGGCCACTGTAGTATTCGAACTTTTGACTAAAATTACAGGAATGTGAATCTAAATTTTTTAGCATTTTGAAAGACTCTAAAATTGCACCATTTAAGGTAGTATTGCCTAGCTAAATTTTGTGACATTTGGATGAAAGCCATTAGCCGAAGAGCCCGAGGTCAAAATGAGATAATCTAAATTATTTGTGATGATGGAGGACAAAGGCAGGGTTTCGACAATAGCTGTTATGTCTGTCTTATCACTTGGTAGAGTGCAGACAGAAACCACCCATAGAGATAGAGAGGTTGCATCAGAGTAAGTTTGCAGTAGACCATACCTTTATCTGAAACCGGACTGGGTTCACGGACCAGCTCACTGCTATTCCTGCATTCTTTCTCAGTCGGTCTCAGACTTTTCCCTTGGACTTATGTTAGGGAGCAAAAAGAAATTAGTTGTTTGCTAATTAAAAGTTTAAACACCGCCTTAAGACACAAAGGTTTGCTGGTGGTTGTTTTTTGCCACATAATAAATGAGCAGCGTCTGTCTCTGTGACTTGCGCCCTCCTGTAGTGGTTAAAATAGATGTAGAGCCACATGCTGTCTGCAAAGACAGTAATGATGCTACCAAAATCACCAGTGGTGAACACAGAGGGCTGCAGGGAGGCTTAGGTAAGGCTACTGCAGGAAGCGAAGCAGAGGAGGATGTCTGCGGACGTTTCAGCATCACGTAGGCATAGAATAGAGTCTTCCATGTGGTTTTTAGAAAGATCTACTTGATAATGTTGCTGATTTATGGGAGAATTCGCTCTAGTTGCCATCCATTCGTATTGAGTTAACACTCTGTGACTGATTTTTAGTATTTTACGTGTGAGTAGGCACAGTTTGGCATGTACTTTTAGGGCCCAACTTAGTTAAGGCTTTTTTTATTTTTAAATATATTTTTACTAGAGGCCCGATGCACGAAATTCGTGCAAGAATAGGCCTTCCTTCCCTTGGCAGCCAGCACCAGCTTCCCTCTGGTACCCAGGACCCAGGCTTCCCTCGCAGCTCCGGCTTCATCTGGAAGGTCATCTGGTTAATTAACATATTACTCTTTTATTACTATAGATTGATTTCAGAGAGGAAGGGAGAGGGAGAGATAGAAACATCAGCCACAAGAGGTAAGCATTCCCCCTGCTGGGCATGTGCCCTGACTGGGAATCCAACTGTGACCTCCTGGTTCATAGGTCAATGCTCAACCACTGAGCAACACGGGCTGGGCAGTTAAGTCTCTTTTGGTTGTTGGAGCAAAACAGGGAATTGATCATAAGTGTGTGGGATCCTCTCAATCAGCTCAGGAGAAAGGGAGGGAGGTGGTGTGGCCTCCCCTCCCCCAGAGGAGCTGCTGGAGCGGGAGCTGGCGAGCTTGGAAATAGCTGCTTCTAAGTTTGTCTTTTCCTGTTCCTCTTTAGTCTACTTGTCTGACTCCCCGGCCAACTTGACCTCATTTTCATAGTTGAAGAGGGGATTGACTATCAGCTCAGAAATTGATCAGCTATGGCTGGGGACATACATGGCACACATGGCTGCCACCTGAGCCCTGGCTGGAGGGAAAAGAAGAAGATGCTGTGGAATATATGGTCCCTGGTTAAGAGCCTGTTCTTAGGTGACCATCCAAGACATTCTTTCCAAAGGTAGAGAGTAAAAGCCAAATGAGTAATTAAGTGTCTCCACTAAGAGATTTTGGTCTGGAGTCAAGAGCCTTGAACTTGGATGGGAAATAAATTAATTACATCTCTGTCTTCACAGCTCTCCAACTGAATACAATATTTATTTAAGTACGAATGTAATATAGTAGTTTTAGCAGTACCTGTGACTTGTCACCAATGAATGTCACAGATGTTTTTAAGTTACATTACAGTTAGTTATTGCAGGTCTCTCAAAACATCATCTATGCTCATCACTACCTCAAAAT
>PVJC01016702.1:0-33380 GCA_004026665.1 Murina feae | reverse complement strand
CCCCTTTCCCCCCCTCTATTGACCCTATCCCCCCTCCTCCTACCCCCCATGCCTTCACCATACTGTTGTCTGTGTCCATGAGTTATGAATATATGTATATAAATTATTTGGTTAATCTCTTCCTGCTTCCCTCTGAGATTTGTCAGTCTGTTCCATGTTTCCATGTCTCTAGAACTACTTGTTCATCAGTTTATTCTGAAGGAGGCTTCGGCTAGGATCTTAAACTCCAAAGTCGGATTGGATCTTCAACCTGGTTATTTTTTATGTTGCTTCACTCCTGTCCTATGTTTTCCATCCTTAGAATGGCTCTTATTTTCTCATCCACCCACTCTCCACCACCAGGGACCTTAGTCCTTTTAGTTATTTATTTTTATGACTTTTTTATTATTTATTTTAAAATATGTTTTTATTTATTTCAGAGGGGAAGGGTGAGGGAGAGAGAGATGGAAACATCAATGATGAGAGAGAATCATTGATCAGCTGCCTCCTGCACTCCCCCTGTTGGGGATCAAGCCAGCAACCCAGGCATGTGCTTGAAAATATGTCCAGTTTCCTTCCCAGATCCCTCTAGCTATCTGAAACCTTGTGTTAAAAAAATAAAAAAAACCCACATCTCCTTATAATTAGCATTTCTTTATAATCACTCAGTAAAATGTATTTTCCTTTCAAATGAATACAATTATTTTCCCAAGATTATATCAAATATTTTGTTTGAGTTTTGTGCCTGGTAAAAATTAATTGATGAAAGATTCCCCCCCCCCCAATAATTAGAAAGCTTATGTCATTCTTTGTCATATTTTTCTTTTACAATTTTGATTATGAGAATGTATCTAACTTTCAAAAAGGTTTTTAATAAAATTTTATTTGTAAGAAGCAATTTTTATGTATACTTTAACACCCACTTACCTCTCACAAAGACTAAAAAACCCATTTAGGATCATCATTAAACTGCTCATCTTCAAATATCACTAATTAGTTTAACATTATACTTCAGGTTTTCCTTTATATGACTCTGAAAAAGACCTTAATTGAGCATTTTTCAACCAAGTGAACTGAAAAATAAACAAGTAAGACTAGCAGTCAGCATAATAAAATCATTTTGTTAATAATTTGACCTCCCTGCTGATAAGAAAGAGATATCTGTTTTTCCTTTTCTTTCTTTTTCTTTTTTCTTCCTGTCACTAGGACTACAATTATATATCTAAAAATAATTTCCTAAAAGGGTACTAACCTTTTATTGCTTAGCTTTCTGAAAGATAACTTAATTGTAAACTGAGACCCTGAAAAATTATCAGACACTAAGAACTAAATTTTCCAGTGAAGAGTGAAACCAGAGATCATTTAACCGCCTTTAAAGTTTTCAGAAAGAGGGATGCTTGGTCCTGGGCGCTTTTCCCTGGAGGGGCGGCAATTAAGAGTGGGCACAGATTCCAAGTCCCTCTTGTCAAATTGTAACCTGGTGATTATCCATGGATTCCATCTCCTGTAGGAGTCTGGTGGGGAGAGTGTCCTTTCTGATTAAAGGACGTTCTGTCCTTTTATAAATTGCACTACTGGACCTGGCAGTTCTTCTGCTTTCAGGGTGGCTGATGCACTTATACCTTCTGACTCACAGCTCTTTCTGCCCTGATCACAGGGCCACATTTCCTGAAAGTGTAAAATGGTTGAAAGGACTGTGCTGGTTGAAAGGATAGGGCAAGCTGAGGGTCCTTCTCAGACTGTAACCTCAGCCTTTCTCATCCTGTTGTAGCTCCCTTGCTACAGCCCTGGCTTTACATCCAAGGAACCCAGGTACAATGAGTGGCACAGTATGGAAACCACTGAATATGTTATCTGCCTTCCATTTCTTTTCTTGTATTCCTGAAATTATTTCCAAAGCATACATGAAATTCCCACCCCTTCTCCAGGGAATGTTCTTTTCAAAGAGCAACGTTTGCAGCTATATAAACGAGAACAAGTTATAATATAGAACAGATATAATGTAAATATCTTATATTCATTCCCCTTTCCTAAAGTTTCTCTAACATGATCCACATGACTCATTCATAGGCTTTAATGTTTTCATGTTTGTTTTTTGTTAATCTTCACCTGAGGATATTTTTTCCATTGCTTTGCAGAGAGGGTGGAAAGGAGGGAGGTAAAAAGGTAGGGAGGGAGAGAGGCAGGGAGAGAGAGAGAGAGAAGGAAGAGAGAGAGAGAGAAAGAGAGAGAGAGAGAGACAGAGACAGAGACAGAGATAGAGAGAGATGAGAGTGACATATTAACTGGTTGTTTCCCACATCTACCCTGAATGGGCACATGCCCTTGACCAAAAATCAAACCTGCTACCCTTCACTGTGTGGGGCAACACTCTAACCACTGAACCAACTGGCCAGGGCAGCTTTAATGGCTGACAGATAACACTGGAATTGGGTCCTAGGTCTTTATTCTTGTAAAATCCTAGCTACTAAAACAGTAGTATGCAAATTAGGCATCACTCCATCACAAAGATGGCTTCCCCCATAGCCACAAGATGGCAGCGCCCAGTATGACTCAGCCCTGCCACTGAAGTGGTCAGGCCTGTTAGCTAGGCAGGTGGCGGGGGAAGCAGGGGGCTTGAGGGGCACAACAGGTGATCAGAGGGGGCTGGGGGGTCCCCTGCCTGGGGCCTGTAGCTTTGGCCAGAGGCTGTAGTGGGGCAGGGGTGGAGCCAGCAATTTCAGGGCCTGGGCAGGGGCAAAGCTAGTGATCAGAGGAGCAGGTGTGGAGCATGTGGTCCCAGGGGTCTGGGGGTCCTTTGCCCAGGCCTGTAGCCTTGGCCAGAGGCTATAGTGGGGCAGGGGCAGAGCTAGTAATCAGAGGGGCTTGGGGGTCTTCTGCCGGGGTCTTCTGCCCAGTCCTTCAGCCTCAGGCAGAGACTGCAGGCCTGGGCAGGGGTCTGGGGGTCCCCTGCCTAGGCCTGCATCCTCAGCCAGAGGTTACAGGCCTGGGCAGGGGTAGAGCTGGGATTGGAGGGGCAGGGGTGGAGCCGGTGAACAGTGAACTACAGAAAAAACACCTTTTCTGACTGCTCATTGGCTAAGCTCCCTGTATGCCACTGGTAATATTCTTAGTAACTTGGGTAATAAGAATCCAAAAAGGTGATCTAGGATTTTTCCATCATACTCCTGGAGAAAAAAAAAGAAGGTCCATTGCTGGAAGGCTAAGAAATGTCATATCCTGCCCTAGCTGGTTTGACTCAGTGCATAATGCCTCAGCCTGCCAACTGCAGAATCTGGATTCAATTCTGGCCAAGGGCATGTACCTAGGTTGCAGCCTCCTCTCTGGCTGGGGCCCAGGTCAGGGCATATGCAGGAGGCAACCAATCAAAGTGTTCCTCTCTCTGTTTTTCCTTTCTCTTCCACATTCTCTAAAAATCAAGGGAAACATATCCTCAGATGAGGAAAGGAAAGGAAAGGAAAGGAAAGGAAAGGAAAGGAAAGGAAAGGAAAGGAAAGGAAAGGAAAGGGAAGGGAAGGGAAGGGAAGGGAAGAAAGAAAGAAAGAAAGAAAGAAAGAAAGAAAGAAAGAAAGAAAGAAAGAAAGATCATATCCTATGAAAGACACATCTTGAAAATGCCTAAAGAAAGTTGTCATTTTTTCATGGTGAAGGGACTGGAGTCCATGTTGATGAAACATGGACTGGCAGTGGCTGCAGCAGCGAAGTGATGAGGCTGGTGGCTTCCCCTGATTAGCCTGATCACCTCCCACAAAGGGAGGCCAGACTGTGGCTCAGGCCTGCTCCCCAAGGGGAGAAGGGAGCAGGCCTAAGCCATCAGTAGGACACCCCCTGAGGGCTCCCAATATATGAGAGGGGGAAGGCTGGGCTGAGGAACCCCCCAACCCAGTGCATGAATTTCATGCACTGGGCCCCTAGTGTTTCAAATAAAAAGAAATCCGCAGCAGCATATAAATTGTCACCCTTCATGCACATATGATAAATCTTGTGTGAATGATACAGTGTAGGGACCTGTATAACCTAGCACAATGAACAGTGACCTGTATAGAATAGCAGTTAAGAGAATTTGCACTGGGGATAGATTGTCTGCCTGCAAATGTTTGGGAAAACAGTTTAAAGTCTCTGGGCTCACTCTCCTCATCTATAACATAGAGACAATAATATTATTCACTTATTTTGAACCAAGCAACTCCTGGGTCTTTCACATTTCCCTTAAATTCTGCTTGAAAATTGAATAATTCATATTTTCCATCTCTCTATATTTGTACCTTATAGTAATACATAATGTCTTAGTCTGCTTGGGCTTCCATAACAAAATACCACAGACTGCTTAGCTTAAAAAACAAAATGTTATTTTCTCACAGTGTTGAAGTTTGGAAGCCCCAGATCACTGCCTGACAAAGTTTGGTTTCTGGTGAGAAGCCTCTTCCTGGTTTGTAGACAGGAGCTTTGTTTTTCATATGGCTTTTCCTTTGGGTGGGTGCAAGTGGGCAGGCAGAGAAAGAGTTACCCCCCTCTTATAAGGCCACCGATCCTATAGGATTAAGGTCCCACCCTTATGACATCATTTAACATTAATTATCTCCTATAGGTTCTGTCTCCAAATACATTCATATTGGGTGGGGCATAAGGCTTCAGCACAGGTGAGGAAACAACTCAGTACGCAGCACATTGTTCAAAGAAACCACTCAATACTGTTGATCTGGCATAAATGTCTTTTCAGATCTTTTACACTAAGATCCATTTTCTTAAATACATCTGTTTTCCTTAACACTGCAGATAGTAGTTTTTCTAAACTTTCTGCTACTGCATAATAAGGTAAACTTATCTTCAGCATTTAATTACTTTCCTCACATGGCTTTGTGCTACTACTGACAGCTTCCTCAATGCCTGTCGGGTGTCCACATACTGTCTTCTCAGGGCCATTTTAACTTCTACTTGACACTTTATCCCTAAACCAAAATCAAATAGTTCAGGTTTTTCTTATAGCAACATTCCCTTTAGAATATTGAATCCTATTCCAGTATCTACTGCTGCATACAAGTCTCCCCCAACCTAGTGATATAAAAAAAGTCAAACTCTCTGAAAATCTGTAATTTGAACAGATTACAGAGGATTGGGCTTACCTCTGATTTATGACATGTGGGCCTCACCTGGGAAGACTTGAATGGTTTGGGGTGACTTGAATAGTTGGGAGCTGGAATGATCTGGGTATTTCTTTACTCACATATCTGGCACCTGTGCTGCAATGACTTGAAGCTAAGCTTAGCAGGAATTGTCAACCTGAACCTCTTTTTGTGGCCTTGCTATGTAATCTGATCTTTTCAAAGCAAGGTGGCTTGAATCCATGAAGTAGAAATCCAGAAAATGAGTATTTCAACAGAACCAGAAGGAAGCTCCATGCCCATTTATAATGTACCTTTGAGACCAATGTATCACTTATACCATAATCTATAAACCAAAACAATTATAAGTCTATTTTTATTTAAGGGGAGTTGATCTAGAGCCCACCTCTGCATGGAGAAATATAAAAGAACGTGAAAACTTTAAAAACAACATCTTCACTCTACATGGTTTTTCCTTCTTCTTGTCTAACCAGTGAGCTCTCTGATATTATCCAGGACTCACATCTTGCTCATTCGGTTATACTGAAACTAGAGGCCTGATGCATGAATTTGTGTATGAGTGGGGTCCCTCAGCCTGGCCAGTGATCTGAGCCAATAGGGGGAGCTAGCTGGCTCAGGGGAGGGACTGCAGGAGGTTGGCTCCAGCAGCAAGCTAACCAATAGCAATTCTGAGAGGAATTGGGCTCCCTCTCCCTACTGTTTAGGTCTGGGTTTCAGGTGAACCAGATTTGGGACTATTAGGGCCCCAGCAGCAAGCTAACCAATGGCTGATTCCATCAGGAATCGGGCTCCCTCTTCCCTCCTGTCTGGGTTTGGGGTGCTGGTGAACCAGATTTGAGGCTGTCAGGGCCCCAGCAGGAAGGTCTGGGTCAGTGTGCATAATTCCTGTTGTCCAGTCGCAATGATTGCTTAGGCTTTTCTATATATACTAGAGGCCCAGTGCATGAAATTCATGCATGGAGTGGGTATGGGGGGTGGTGGTGGTGTTCCTCAGACCAACCTGCACTCTTTCCAATCTGGGACCCCTTGAGGGCAGTCAGACACCCCTCTCATAATCCAGGACTGCTGGCTCCCAACCTTTTGCCTGCCGATTGCCCCTAACCACTCCCCTGCTTGATCAATGCCTAACTGCTCCTGTGCCAAGCCTGATTGCCCCTAACTGCCCTCCCATGAAGGCCTGGATTCCCCCCAACTGTCCTCCCCTGCAGGCCTGGGTCGCCCCAAACTGCCCTCCTCTGCCAGCCTGGTCCCCCCAACTGTCCTCCTGTGCCAGCCTGGTCCCCTCTAACTGTCCTCCCCTGCAGACCTGGGTCCACCCCAACTATCCTCGTCTGTAGGCCTGGGTCCCCCCTAAATATCCTCCTCTGCCAGCCTGATTCCCCCCCAACTGCCCTCCTCTGCCAGCCTGATCCCCCCTAACTGTCCTCCCTGCAGGCCTGGGTCTCCCCCAACTGTCCTCCTCTGCCAGCCTGGTCCCCCCCAACTGTCCTCTGCCAGCCTGATCCCCCCTCCAAGTACCCTCCTCTGCCAGCCTGGTCCCCCCCCAACTGTCCTCCCCTGCGGGCCTGGGTCCCTCCCAACTGCCCTTCCTTGCTGGCCATCTTGTGGTGGCCATCTTTGACCACATGGGGGAAGCCATCTTGTAATTGTCAATTTGCATATTACTCTCTTATTAGATAGGATAGATGGCTTCTTTACTTTTAATCATGAACACCAAATAGGCTCCTGCTTTAAGAATTTTTCATATGCAATTCCCTTTGACTAGAATGCTCTTCACCAAGACAGCAGTGTGGCTCATACCCTCATCTCCTTCAAGTTTTTGCTTATGTTTTGCTTTCTCTAGAATATAAGCTGGATGAAAACGTTAGATGGTGTTGTTTACTTTTGGTCCACTAGCCCTTAGACCACCACCTAACACTTATTACATGGCAAATGTATGTTGAATGTACTGAATGAACTAGCCTCAAATGTCCACATCAAGTATCTTATTATTTTTCCCATTTTTGTGTATGAGGTCCCACTCATCATAAAATTGAGTCTGAACATAGAAGGATAGCAAATTAAGAGTGGGTGATAGAAAATAAGAAACATAAATCTAAACAAAGGAATTTCATTAAATTAAAAATTTCTTCTACAAATTCTACTTTACTTCTGACTTATAGTTCTACTTCAAACAATGAACTTATTCCACACATTAGTGAAATGTGATAATTGAACTAGGATGTGGGGTTCTTCCTCTGGGCAGGATGCAAAGGTGATTTTCTGCGTTCTTATCCAGGTGGATTCAAAGAATGTAGCCACGGAGAGAAGATGGTATGGGAAAATGTGGGGATTTATTGGGAAAAAAAACATAGACTCCCACGTGGGGAGGGTGAGAGACCCCAAGTCCCTCTTTCCTAAGGTTTATAAAGACTGCAAGTATTTGTCTTCTGATATCCCCTGTGATTGATCACTAAGGTGGCTTCAGAGCTCAAACTCCACGTGGGGTTCCTCTTTTCTCCTTCCTTTTGTTTTTCCACTCCTTGTGGCCTTTCTCTTTATTCTGTGAATGAGGGGTTCCCCTCCCTTTATTCTGCAGATGTACACCTTTTGGCACCTCCTAGCCCCCTTATTCTGTGAATGTATGCCTTCTGGCAGCTCCCAGCTTTGCAGCCCTGTAGTTCTCCCCTATGGACACCTTATTTCCTAAAACTTCCTAAACCTGCCTATTTTACTCCTAAAAACTCTTTTCAATAGTCTTAAAACTATACGTTGATTTATATTTTATATTAAATGATTAAATATTTGAGAAATATGGTTTCTGGGGGAAAGCCTCAAAAGTCTAAATTCAGGGTCGATTCCAAAGAACTGACACATAACTTCATTCAAATTCGTAAGAGCTTTAATAAGAGAAACTTCTACACAAGGGAAAAGCAGCTGCTGTCAGTGATAGCCAGCTGGGGAGAAATCCACACCCCTCCCAGACAGGGTCTCTTTTTAAAGGGGGTTAATAGTAAAATCATATAGTGGGTAGTCACATAGACCACCAGAAAGAACAGTGCATTTCTAAGTTAACAAATAACATCCGGCACTTACCCACTCTCTATACTTTCATTAATCTCCTTCGTGGGGACATGACATTTATCTTTGGGCAGCATTCTGGCTTTCTGAGTAGTCAGCGAAATGTGAGGCTGCGGAGAGTTATTAGTCACAGAAAGTTAGGGAGTCTGACATGGCCCAGATGCCTTTGCTACTGAGCCACATTGCACCTCTGACTTAGTTCCCCTACAATGGCTGGGTGATTAAAGAACTTTGAAAGTCCTGAAAACTAATCAAATTAAAGTATGTCTTTGTTAGAATTTTGAATTACAATGATGCCTCATAAAATTCATAATTAATCAAGGCTTGATTCACAAATCAATCTAGACAATCCTTAATTTGACTTATGAAAAATAGAAAGATATACAATTTTCATTTGCTTTTTCTTTCACATTTGCATTCCTAACATTATATACGTCAATGTCCATTACAAAAGTCTAATACTCGATTTTCCTTGAGGGCATCCTGGCTCTGAAGTTAAAAAAATGTCCTTATCTACTGTACTGGATGCTGAAATATGGTAGGTCCTATGATTCAGCTTAACATTGAACCAATTTATCATTAACAAGAAAGGACTGATGGCTTTTACAGTGAATGATTTTTTAATATCCCTGTAGTGTATAAAACTTTATTTGTATTGTAATTTCACATAATAATGAAAGAAAGAAAACACATGTTTATCTTGGAAGGAATACACACTACAGCCTCCTAATAGATGTTTTTAAAAAAAATTCTGTGTCTGGTTTTATTTTATTTTATTTTATTTTATTTTTCTAGTTGTATCTTAAAAGTAACAAGTCCATGCCCCTGGAAAATAAATACTAATGCTATTTTGACTAACCATATAAATTGTTGCCAAAATGCTGAAACTGATTAATAGAAGGATGGAATAAAAATAGTTTACCACTGAGTCAAAACCATGCTCCATATTTATAAATTAAGCTTGATGGGGCTTTATGGCTCGGCAGGTGCCTACTTATCCTCAAGTATCTTTTTCTAACATATCAGGTATGGTACTCGAAATCTGAGTCAGTGGGTAATGACAAAAAGTTGCCTCGTTATTGATTGATGCCTCTCAGGAGATCATCAGTGGCAATCGCTGTGAAAGGTCAGCTTTTGTTTGTGAGTTACCTGAGAAGTGGGAATGCCTGGTGCTCCGAGAACAGGTACACTTTCAGATTCGGTTCTTATTGTCTTAGAATGGTGAATGAAGTCCTGTTACTGCTGGTCACTTACCGTTTACAGTTTTTACTACTAAAATATACAATTTTACCTTTTCTAACATCTCCAGGTTGTTAATGGTTAAAACAACTTTAACGGAAACACTTAAATAAGAATGTAAAGATTTTCTATTACAATGAAGAGACAAAACTGTCTTAGAGTCTAAGGGCTGATTCAGCCACTCATCCTAAAAGGTAAAAGTAACGAGGCCACAAGACAGAGCAGCACTTACTGTAATGACATGGCTCCTCCCTCATTCCTGCTCTTGCTGACTCCTGAAATCCCTACTAAGAATTTTATCAGTCCAGTCTCATCTAGTTCACTCTTGTAAGGGAATTGTATTTCTCTGCTTGTGGAATTTTAACTTCCTGAAGACAAAGGCAATTTCCTTCTTTTCCTATATCAATGTTTGTGCACCCACAATCTTTCCCTGTCTCTACCCTTAACAATAAATTGGCAAAACATTTTAAGAAAAATTTCCTGTTGTAACATGTCCATATTATTATTTATTAGAGGTCCAGTGTACAAAAATTTGTGCACTGGGGGTGGGGGTGGGGGGCGGTCCCTAAGCCCGGCCTTGTGCCCTCTTGCAGTCTTGGGCCCCTCTGGGGATCTCCACCTGCTGGTGTGCCTGGCCAGCCTGGGTGAGGGGCCAATGTCTGTTTGCAAGCTGGCCAAGCTCCCCAGTGGGAACCCTCACCCCATGGGGGTGTGGCAAGCCTGGGTGAGGGGCTGAGAGCAGTTTTCAGGCTGGCCACAGCTCCCATTGACCCTGGAGCCTTCCACCTGGGAAGCGATAGGGTGCCCATGGGCACCCGGGCTTCTGCCTGGGAAAGCATTAGCTGGCCCAGGGCGCCCGATGCCTTCCCAGGATGGAGGCTCAGGGCCTGGCCTGCTCGTCCTGCCCCCCACCCTGCCCCTCCAGTGCCTGCCTGCAGGAATGAACTGATCTGGTGCCTGTGCCACGCTCGGTGGCTTTTGGGGCCCCAGTGGAGGTGCAGGGCGGCAGGCGGCTTGCTCCTCCCATCCCCCGCCTTGCCCCTCTGGTGCCTACCTCCAGGAAGGAACCATGGAGGCTTAAAACCTCCGTGTGCCTGCCCTGCGATTGGTGGCTTTCTAGGCCGCAGCCTCAGGCCGGCTTGCTCCCCCACTCCTGTGGCTGCCCTGCTGCCTGGAATCCATCTCAGGCCTGCAGCCGGCTTGTCCCAGGCTGCAGCCTCCGCCATCTTGGCTGGGCTAATTTTCATACTGTCGCTCTGATTGGCTGGTGGGCGTGGCTTAACCATCCCAAAGAAACAGTCAATTTTAATATTACGCTTTTATTAGTTTAGATGTCATTACTTCTTCTGATTAGCTGAACATTAGACCTATGCATTTCTTTATTTTACTTATTGCAACAGCTTGTCTTCTAACAGTATGAGAAAGAGTACTACTTGATGGAAGAATGGGCAGATAAATCACCAGAGCAGAAAGAAATTGCATAATTATTAATGATGATTCTTGTTACTTATATTTAAAAGTTAGGTATATAAATTGAGTGTTGTTCAATTTAAACAAATTATATTTATCCAATGTTATTGATATTTTAAAATGCTAAAAATAATTGAAAGGTAAATGTTTTCATATAAACATCTGATAAAAGGGACCTCAACAATTTTATATATCTCGTTTCATTTAAATGGATTTAATCTAAGCCAACCCAAATATTTACACAGTAATAGATATAACATGTAAACATATTTAGATATATATGTATTTATGTAAATATCTACTATATTTAAGAAATAAACTATAACATTTTATAATTTCAGTCATAATACATTAAAATTTAAGCTTATTTCAAAAATTGTATCCTGTTTGAAGAGGAAAGTCAAGTAGAAGTCACATTAGTGATGTTTGAAGGCTTGTGGGTTTGTTTTGGTGGGCAAAAGATTTATGAGGTTATAAAATTGCCTCTTTATTTTTAGGTGGAAAATTAAAAGCACAGTATAAAGAGATATTTAATTGTCCAAGATAGTAGTATAAGTTTTAAGTATTTTGTGGTGAAGGCTTGGGGTGAGTAGTGGGGGCAGGCTAGAAGGGGTCAATGGTGAAAAAGGGGGACATATGTAATACTACTAACAACTATTTTAAAAAATTACATTATTCCTAACTGCTCCGTATGGCTATTCCATATCAAGATTGACTCAGAAAAAAAAAGCAGTCTCAATGTTTTCTGCATTAATAATTAGCAACAATCTTTCTTTTTAATTCTGGGACAAATATAAATTAATTTTGATTAGGTAAAATTGCTCCCACTTTGGTAATAAAACTAAATTATATTATGTCAAGATTTTCTGTTAAATTTCAAATTGAACCAATTACAAAAGAAATGACGAGGTTACCCTTGTTTGACAGATATGTTATTTTGACAAGAATAGATGAAAAAGATTAAAGACAGAAATAAATTCCTACATTTTCTTGACTTCTTCATCAAATTGCAGTAGAGTTTGACAAAGCTCAAACACATTTCATAAATTTGAGCTGACAGTTCTGATACATGTCAAGGTAAATTAAACTTGCTGCTTAGCTTTTCTTGCATGAATAATCCAATGAGGCACTTCTCAAATTAAAGAAAAATGATACAACTCAGCTATAAAATGAAGAGAGAGCAGTGGAGAAGATAGTTCTAAAATAGCTGTTAGAACCTGATATGTGTGCTGCTTTAATTTTTTGGAGATCCCAGTACTTACCCTACAAACAGATTTCATTCTTTGGAATATTCTTAATGTTACAATTTTATGACAAATGCCCAATGGTGTTCATGTATATGATACTTCTTCCTTTTAGAGAGATCCTAGAATAAAACAACCTAAAGATTAACACATAACTCTCTAGATACAGATAAAATCACATTTCACTGGTGAATAAATGTGGACTAACCCTATGTTTGATAAAAGTTAAATTAATTATAGCCCAGATGTTGTGGCTCAGTGGTTTAGCATCGACCTACGAACCAGAAGGACACAGTTTGATTCCTGGTCAGGGCATATGCCTGGGTTGCGGCTCAGTTCCCAGTGTGGGGCATGCAGAGGGCAGCTGATCAATGATTCTCTCTCATCACTGATGTTTTTATCTCTCTCCCTCTCCCTTTCTCTCTAAAATCAAATATATATATATATATATATATATATATATATATATATATATATATATATATACTAGAGGCCTGGTGCATGAAATTCGTGCATGGAAGGGTCCCTCAGCCTGGCCTGCACCCTCTCTAATCCAGGACCCCTTGGGGGATGTTTGACTGCCTCTTGCAATCCGGGACTGCTGGCTCCTAACACCTCACCTGCCCGCCTGCCTAATTGCCCCTAAACCCTCTGCCTGTCTGCCTGATCGCTCCTAACCACCTCTGCCTGCCTGCCTGATCACCCCTCACTGCTCCCTGCTGACCTGATTGCCCCTAACTGCCTGTGCCTCACCCCACCAGGATTCCCTCCTCTGTCCAGTTGCAGGCACCTAGGACCCAGGCTTCCCTCCCTCTGGCAGGCCACAGGCACCGAGGACCTGTGCTGGGTTCACCCAGGCTGGACGCAGCCACGGGGGACCATGGATGGGTGGCTTTGCCAGGCTGCACCTGGGACCATGGGGGCAGGCGGCTTGTCCCTCTCCTGGGCTGCAGCCTGGCTGGTCCTCATTCCTCTCTTGTGAGCTCATTTGTGCCTGGCTGGTCCACATTTCTCTCTCCTGACTCATTTATCCCTGGCTGGTCCCCTTTCTTCTTTCCTCAGTGTTGAGTGTCTTGAGCCCTGATGGTGTGACAGCATGAGGGCGTGATGACCATTTGCATATTAGCTCTTTATTATATAGAATATTAAAATTAATTATATTTGGTTGATTACTTAAGAGTGAAATCCAGAAATATTTTTTTAAATTGCTATTGTTCTTGATTACTGGACTAAATTATAAGTGAGACAAAGGTAGATGAGCAGTTATTTATTCATTTTTATCAGATAATGAGAACATATTTTTAATCTTTGAGCATCAAAATCCATATAATTAAAAAGAGATGAGGCCTTTCTCCCTAGAAAATGTGAACTGGTGCTTCATGGTCTTTATCTTGCCTTCACAGAGAACTATAATTTTTTTTCTGGCAGAGTCACATAATTTAGTTTTAAAGATCATCACCAAACATTTATTAGGTAAGCACCTATATCTTAGACATTTTGCTGGGCACTGATGTTTCAGAAAGAAATAACACATGGTCTGTACTATTAAAGAGTTTGTTTTAGAAAATCTATAACACATAGTTACCATAAAATGTAGTAAGTCCATAAATAGTGGCATATGTAAAAACAGTTGTGTTGGGCATTAGGGGATAATAATCCCATTTTTCCTGGTGAGCATGTGAAGGGCATCACATGAAAGCAGATGTGATGCCATTGATGGAAGGGAATCAGCAACCCAGGAAAGTGGATGGTTCATACACCATATACACTCTGGAAGAGGCAAGGGTGGTCTCTCCTGGAGCTTCCGGAAGGAACCATATCTGCCAGTGCCTTGACATTAGTCCAATGAGACTGAGCTTGGACTTCTGACCTACAGAACTACATAATACATTTATATTTTTTTAAGTTACTAAGTTTGTCATTATGGCAGCAATAGGAATCTAATACAATTGCCATAAATGGAGGTATACCTTTGTAGGGTAGTATATAAAGATCTCCTGGGAAATGAGCCATGCATAGTTTGGAAAATAATTCAGATCATTTTCATATTCCTTTTTAAGGGGGCTTGTTGGTACTTACTCCTCTTCCAACTCTAATGGGAGTGAGAGTTAGTGATAAACAGAGATGGAAAGCATAAGCTTCAAACTTAGTGCTTTACCTGATGCTCTTTTTTGCATCAAGGTTGTCACTAAAATGACGTAGGAGCCCTGAGAACTACTAGGGCTTGAAGCTACTTCCATTATCACTCTATCAAGTATTGTTCTGTAAGGACTCTCTCTGACTGCCAGTCAAAATACTCTAAATTAGTTAAAACCTATAGACTTTACACTTAAAGCTGGATAATATAGTTGGGGTTAAATTTAGGCATTAATGCTATATTTGAAACGTAGATGTATGATTAATGGGTTACTGTGTCCCCGAACAACCCAACACCTGAATTCATGAACACTTTGAGGAGAATTAAACTCACAAATCGATAGTCTGAGGCAATAGAAATATTATGTATCCCCTTATTGAATAAAGTGGATATTAAAATTCTTTTCAACCCACATGCTTTTTAAACATCCCCAACCCCCTTCTTCTTCTCCACTGTTGGTGCATGCTCTATTATGCCTGAAATACTTAGTCATCATGACACTTAACTTCTTCTTTGGCTATGGATCCTCCAAACTGATTAAAAATATAATATTTAATACTACCTCTTCAGATAGAGGTAAAAATAAAAAAGAATAATCTGAGATGCATATAATAATGTTTTTTAAAAGTCAGTAAAAACAGCAGGAAAGATAAGAACCTTATTGTTGCAGGGTTTTTCACCCACCGCAGCCTATGAAGAAGAAAGAGACTTGGTATGGCAAAAATAGCCGATGTATAAAAACAAACAAAAATATATGAGGAAAGAAAGAATTCTGAAACGAAGTACCTTGAAAATAGACAAGATTTTAAATAATAGCATCAGGAGATAGAATTGAATAACTTGACAACATAAAATTTAGATGATAGCCCTTGAGATTGAACTGAATGAAAAGAAATTAGATGTTGTGCTTGGATGAACAAAGATATGACAACCATATAGAAGCAACTAAGTTTTCTCAATTCAAAATAACTGGGGACATTTTATTGTTCAATGGAAATGCATAAGTTGTGCTTCAGTGGAACCTATCAAGCCAAACCGAAAACAACATGATTCTCAACACCAATCTTAAAAAACACATATCTGAAAATAAATTTCTACTGCTACCAACGAAAAGATCCAGAAGTATTTATTCTTCAGTGACTATGGACTCAGAACTCTTGGGAAACTTTCTTTAATCATCAGAAAGGACTTGTCTGATACTTTTTGATGCCAATAACAGCAACTACATTACTGTACTTGCTGTAGCTATTTTAAATAAAACAATATTGTGAATGCAATTCAGGATCTAAATTATATACAGGATAGAGGCCCAGTGAATGAAATTCGTGCATGGGTAGGGTCCCTAGTCCTGGTTGGCGATCAGGGCCGATCAGGTCTTTCCGGCTGCCAGCTGGGGCCTTCCTTCATTTCGTGCCACCCCCTGGTGGTCAGCGCATGTCATAGCAAGCAATTGGACTTCCAGTCTCTCGCTTGAACTCCCATGGGGACAATTTGCATATTAGGCTTTTATATATCTACTGGGGTGGGGGGTCCCTCAGCCCAGCCTTGTGCCCTCTCACAGTCTGGGACCCCTCTGGGGATGTCCACCTGCTGGCATGCCTGGCCAGCCTGGGTTAGGGGCTGATGGCTGTTTGCAGGCTGGCCAAGCCCCCAGTGGGAACCCTCACCCATGGGGGTGTGGCCAGCCTGGGTGAGGGGCTGAGGGCTGTTTCAGGCTGCCCACAGTTCCCATTGACCCAACATCCCAACGAGGCTGGCTGGAATCAGGTTTCTGGGGTTTATTTACCTTATATAATTGAAACTTTGTTGCCTTGAGCAGAGGCTTAGTCAGGCAATGAAGCCTCCTGTTTGCTTCAGCTCCATGGCTTCTATAATTGAAACATTGTTGCCTTGAGCAGAGGCCTGGCCAGCCCTAGACAGGCAGTTTCAACTCCACTGGTGCAACGGAAGCCTCCTGTTTGCTCTAGCTCTGTGGCTGCCTGCCGCCATCTTGGCTGGGTTAATTTGCATACAGCTGCTATGATTGGCTGGAAGGTGTGGCTTGCCTGGTGGGCGTGGCTTAGGTGTCTTGGAGTGATGGTTAATTTGCATATTACTCTTTTATTAGATTAGATATTAGAGTGTGTGTGTGTATGTAGGGGTGGTATAGCACTCAAATTGAACTCCATTAGCATAAATATGGATCACTCTTTTCCAGGTCTTTTTTAACCTTTCAGTAAAAATAAAGATCCTCTTGTGATATAGTTTAAGCCATCAGCCTTCTTTGTAAGTTCTTTTACTTTCTAAAATGTATTTAATGACTATAAATAAATTCTCTTGGGTACTGAAGAAATAGGGTTGTGTTATCTCCAAGACTTGGAAATCATTCCTGGCTTTAGTTTACAATTTTGCTCTGTGCCCCTGGCTTCTGATCACAGACATGTTTTGAGTAGGGTGCATTTTTGTCCTGGGCTTAGAGTGCTCTGTTTAATAATTCTTAATGACTTTTCTTCTTTGGTACCTTTTTCATCTCCTTCCCTCCCGTATATATGCCTTGACTTAACCGTCTCTTTTAAAATTTGATTTTCCATTTTTATACATGCTTTTCTCAACATGACCAGGATTATCTTTGGTGGATGCACCTCTTCAACCTGCACCTTCTAATTATAAAAGTAGCAAAGATGAATGAAAGGGAAAATCAGAATGTTTTTTAAGAGGAAGATTATTTTAAGTGTGCTTTCAGAAGACATATCTTCTAAACAGAAACATGGCAAGAAAAGAGACCCAAGGAATTCCTCATAGTAGGAATTAATTTTTAAAAATAAAAGGTTATGCTAGGACCCACGAAAGATGAAATTTTCTCTAGGGTGTGGGTATGGGAGCATTTGTTATATGTGTTACTGGATGAGTAAAGTCTGTACCAAGACAGAGAAAATACTAAGAGGAAACCTTGTAATGCCATTGGTCTTAGGAGAAATTGGAGTTATCACCATTTGCAATAAAAAATGTTGAGATATGTATAATTTCTTTGGTTAAAAAAAAAGACTTAATTTGCAAAGCAAAAGGCATGTAGCCAAATGTAGCCTTTTGGGGGAAAAATAGAGAATAATCTTCCCCAAAAATGAGAATTTAGAAAAGGGAATTTAGAATAAATGTACAGAATGAAATGTAATCAAAGTAGAAAACCTTTGTATACTTAAAATATGTCATGTATTACTTTGAGCAAGTGATATGGAATCTTACTGTTCTAACCAAATAACTAAGACCTGTGTTGCATCCAAAGATCATAAAATGGGGTCAGTATATAACATAATAAAAAACTTGAGCTCTAGCCGGTTTGGCTCAGTGGATAGAGTGTTGGCCTGTAGACTGAAGGGTCCTGGATTTAATTCTGGTCAAAGGCACATGCCCAGGCTGCGGGCTTGATTCCCAATAAGGGGGCGTGTAGGAAGCAGCTGGTTAATGATTCTCATCATTGATGTTTTTATCTCTCTATCCCTCTCCCTTCCTCTCTGAAATCAATAAAAACAGTCAGACACACACAAAGTTGACCATGCCTGATTCTTTATCATTAGCAAAAGTTACTATATCATTTTAAAAAGGAATTTGTGATTAGTAAGGAAATACGTGTTACATGTATTAGAATTCATTATATTTGTGTATCAGAATCCTAGTGGGAAACAGATTTCACTTCAGATGACTGAAATGAAAAGATTTTTAAAGAGAATCATTTAAATCCATGTAGTTTGTTAGTTTAGAAAATACACAAAGAATTATGTGATACTCAGAGACTAGCAACAATTGGCAGCTGTGTTATCCCCAGAGGAAACTAAATCAAATGCAGGCACCCACTTAAAGAGAACCAAAGTAGAGAAGGGGTGAAGCTATTGACAGAGATAGAATAGGAAAGCATGGTAAAATGCCCCAAGTTTCATTTCTTGAGTCCTCCAGTCTTCTGCCAGAATCTCCTTTGGGCCAGTTCCAGCTGGAGCTGGCCAGCAGATAAACCCAATATACATAGGTAGTCCTTAGATTTCAGCCTCTTGGAGCACAAGGCACATAAAGAAAGGGTGAATAATGGGTCTGCACAGAGGAAACACCTAGTACAATTATAGCTTACTTGACTTCTTAGGAAATGTGTGTGAGGGGTTGAATCATTACCCCTCATTTTCCACTCTCCTGTCGTTGTCTTATAAATCCCTGTTCAAGTTCAACTTCCAACTCTTTGACTTCAAGGCTGGCCATGGGATTCACTTTGGCTCCTGTTAGCAGATGTGTTACAGAGGTTTACACTTTCTTGCAAATGTTGGCTTTCCCTCTTGTACTGTTGCCAAGAAAATATATTCCAATAATCCTTCAGCTTGGATCCACTCCCAACCTCCCTCAAAATGGGCCATGAAAAGAGTTCCCCCAAGCAATACCTGCAGCCTGAAACAGAGCTTTTCCAGTTGACCTGTGAGTGTGAGAATACATGATTGCTTTTTAAGTTACTGAATTTTGCAGTGATTTGTTACACAGCAATACTGTGCTCCTGAAGGATATAACATACACTAGAGGCCCAGTGCATGAAATTTGTGCACGGAGTGGGGCGTGGGGAGTGGGAGTGGTGTCCCTCAATCCAAACTGCACCCTTTCCAATCTGGGACACTGGTGGAATCAGGTCTAAAAGGGCAGTCGGACATCCCTTTCACAATCCAGGACTGCTGTCTCCCAACTTCTCACCTGCCGATTGCCCCTACCCACTCCTCTGCCAGCCTGATCTATGCTTAACTGCTCCTGTGCCAGCCTGATTGCCCCTAACTGCCCTCCTCCTGCCAGGATGGTCCCCCACAACTGCCCTCCACTGCAGGCCTGGGTCCCCCCAACTGTCCTCCCTTGCTGGCTATCTTGTGGTGGCCATCTTTGACCACATGGGGGTGGTCATATTGTGATGGTCAATTTGCATATTATTCTTTTATTAGATAGTACTAGGGGCCCGGTGCACAAAAATTTGTGCACTCGGCGAGGGGAGGAAGGGGTCCCTCATCCTGGCTTGTGCCCTGTCACAGTCTGGGACCTCTGTGGGGGGGGGATGTCCGCCTGCTGCCATGCATTGCCAGCCTGGGTGAGGGGCTGAGGCTGTTTTCAGGCTGGCCACAGGCCCCTCAGGGTTCGTGCACTGGAGGGTGGGATGGCTGGTGAGTGCAGGCGTGGACGTTTCCAGCTGGGTGGCCTACCATTGCACATACCTGGTGGGCCTCCACCGCTGAGGGGCAGGCCAGGAGGTGGCAGGCCAGGGGGTGGACGCTGGTGCATGGTCCCTTGGGGGGGCCTTACTACTGAGCGGACACACCGGGGTGAAACCAGGCATACACTCGCACATGCCCCACGGAGGCCTCCAGGGTGGAGCCAGGTGGCTGGACCTGTGGCAGACACTCTGCACAGGGGCAGAGGATGCTCCGGCATGACCCCGAGGGGGTACCCCCCTCAAGCCCCCGCCACTGAGCCTCTGAGGTCGTGTGGGCCCAATTGCTCTATTCCCAGGCCTCACAGGGCCAGGCCAGGCTGCCCGGATCCCGGCCTTGCGGCTGCTCACCACCCTCAGGAACCACTGCAGGCACGATTGTTCTATTGCCAGCCCCAGCCTCAGGGCCGGGCAGGCTCCCACCCAAGGCTGCCCAGAACCAACCACTGGTGCGATCACTCTATTGCCAGCCCTGGCCACAGAACTGGGGGCCTGGACGGCCTCCCGGCCCTGCAGCCGCCCGCCACTGCCCAGAACCGACTGCGGGAGCATGCGAGGGCGGAGGCCAGGCTTCCGCCCTCATGTGTCCCGGCGCGATCGCTCCATTGCCGTCTCCGGCTGCAGGGCCGGGGGCCTGGGCAGCCACCCGGCCCTGTAGCCGCCCACCACTACCCCGAACCGACCACGGGAGCACGCGAGGGCGAAGGCCAGGCTTCCGCCCTCGCATGCCCGGGCCTCTGCCATCTTGGCTGGGCTAATTTGCATACCATTGTTCTGATTGGCTGTTGGGTGTCCCAAAGAAACGGTTAATTTTACTATTCCGCTTTTATTAGTTTAGATGATGCTTATTACACCTACCACCCTTTAAAAGTTACACCTACCTGCCTGGCTGGTGTGGCTCAGTGGTTGAGCATCGACCTGTGAACCAAGAAGTCACAGTTTGATTCCTAGTCAGGGCACATGCCCAGGTTGTGGGCTCAATCCCCAGTATGGCAGGTTGTGGGCTCAATCCCCAGGAAGCAGCCAATTAATGATTCTCTCTCATCATTGATGCTTCTGTCTCTCTCTTCCCTCTTCCTTCCTCTCTGAAATAAATAAAAAATATTTAAAAAAATAAATAAAAGTTATATAGCAATTCAGATAAAATGAAAGATAAAACACTCAATTGATACCATGGTAATTATCTAGTACTATCCTTGTATTCACTCTTAAGTACTAATTTTAATTCAGTAAATGAGATATTGGGTGTTATAAAATCAAGCTCAGTTTTAAAAACAAGAGACAATGAGGTACCACAGAATTTATCCCACAAGAGTATGTTTGAGGAAGTCAAAATCTCCCTATAGAAATCAACTAATAATAATTCTGAAGCAAAGATTTGGTATGAGAAAATGCATAAAAACTTTCTGTGATTAACAAAAAGAATCCCGGAATAAGAAACGGCTCTCCTAACCACAGTAGTTTGGGGCAAAGCAATGCGGGACCTCTGAAGATAACTGTTTTATGTTCACTTGTAAGAAAAATGCAGAGTTCACAAAAAGGTTTAGCAATAGTTTTTTACCCGATGAAAATGAGGTTGACATTATAATCCCTCAATAGATACTTTTAAAAATAGTATCATTTATGTGTATATGCATTAATTCTCAGGTTCAGTCACTATCAGAAACACTTTAGCCACTTTTACAAACCTCCGGGTAACAAAGCAAACGGCTGCAGATATCAAAACACATAGGCACAGGGATGCACTGGGAGAAAACACCCTGATTATTGGAGTTGAAGTTCTGGTGCTCCTTGCGGGCACACTTAGGTAAGTAGCTCCTTCTTACACGGTACCATGCCTGTGCCTACGCAGCTGAATTCTCTCTACATATGACAACATTGTTACATAGTTAGTCAGCGGCAGGTGCTAAAGAGCTTCAAGCCATTGGTTTAGTTCTCTTTCTCTCACATTTTGCTGCCTGACTGCCTATTCAATGGTTAACAACATCTGCTAAAAATACAATATTGAGACTCTGCTCCTAGAGCTATGTCCATTTAACTCGGGTAGCTTGAATGGCCACCATGCTAACTGCAGTCACTTCCAATGAGAAACACTGTACTTTAACCCCAACCAGCTATCTCTAAACTTTATGCTGTTGGCCACAACATGGGTGGAGTGAGAGATTAGGAACGGATGAGAGCACACCCACAATCGTTAAAGGTAAACCAGCTCTAGTGCAAGTTATATTGCTGTTTGACAATCTGTATCATCTTTGCATCCAGACTTGTGGGCTACATTATATGACAGCCTTGCCGAGGACAAATAAAAGTCTTAACTATATAAGGGATGATTATACCAAGAATGCTGTCTTAGTGGCCAACCATCTGGAGATGAGTTTAAATTTTAGCTGATGGGATTTAGGTTGCTCATGATCATTGCTATTGATGAAACATTCCTGGAACACGGATCAGTGGATGGGATGTTTGACATGTCGACATGGGATGAGGATCACTGGCATTATAACAGGCTTCTAAAGCAGACTCATAAGTCTTTCCGGGAAATTGTTGACAGACGCCTTATAACCTCCTGTAGTAAAATCTGTCCTGACTCAATTAGAACTGATGATCTAATGTCCCAAGGACCCTTCCAAGCCTATGACAGAGAACTAAATGGCAGACAATGCAAAGAACAGAGAACCTGTCAAATAAAATATTTGTATCCTTCTTACAGCCTCTCTATTATTTGTAGTAACAGATGAATCCGGGCATGAGTTGTATCAACAAAATAATAATCTCACTATTAATTTGGGTGTGTATTGCATGTAGTTAAACTGGAAGCTATTATTGTTATCATTTAATAATAAATTAAACAAATTTAAAGAGAGAGAAGAAACAGACTAGGTAGTAAAAATCTTTTTATACCAATTACAGTGGCTTTCTATTGGACATTGTGGCATGAGGGTGTTGATTTTACAAGATAAAATACTATGTTTGGGAAGTTTTTGGCATGTGTAAGCACACGAGACGTCTCTAATAAAGCTCTCCATTCCCTGTACTTGATTTAATAGGAGTGTCTGGTTCTACTCTATTTTGGCTTCACGTTTCACTCACTACAGAAATCTCACAGCAGCCCTTTTAAAGGACCACTCGCACCTCAACTCAGAACTTTCATCGTTTCCTTTCCTTTGAATACTTTGGTTCAAGAGTTGTTTTTAGCACCTGGAAAACACATTATGTGGTTTTGAAAACAGGTCCCATGCTGACTTCACTTCTGCTGAAATATGCTTTATGGCACTCACACCATAAGCTCTTCAATAAGGCACGGCGCTATGAAATCACCTCCGCTCTCACTGTTTCAAACCAACCTTTGCAGCTACAGATCAAGACTTTTAAAGTTCACTTCCTGGTTTGCAGCTTAAAACACGCTTTTGCAAAGGAAAGGTGGAGCTTTTAATGTTTGAAAAGCAGCAGGGATTCATGTCTCTAATGGGAAAAATTCAAATTTGCCGTCCCATGATGGCAGTGTGGGGTGTCACACTTCCTGCAGTCTGTTGTGAGGCCTGCAGGTTTAACAACCCTGCCATGTGTCTACATGACTCAGGAGCACAAATGCTTGCCCTACATGCTGTGGAGTTAAAAGTCTATCTGCCTCTGTCATTGGCTCTCTACAAATAGTTTTCAGAAATCCATTTAGAAGGAGGACCTGTAATCCAGCATTTCTGCATTTTTCTCTTTCTCACCGTTAATCTCCTTTTTTCCCTGACCATTAATAGGTAGACTGAACATCTTTTCCATGCATTTCATAAAACTGCATCACATTAAACACAGGCCAGAAATCAAATCTCAGCTTTCAAAAGAACACTACAGATACAGTTTCTTTTGATTCACTATCTCATGCTTCAGCTTTTTTCTAGGTTTATGCAGGAGATAGTAAGGCAGCAGTTATCCAAACAGGATGTTTAGAATCAGAAGACCAAGAGCAGTAATAGCTTGATCAAATGCTTTTTTTGTATGATCCTGTCTAAGCTTCCTTAAAGCTTCTATACTCATCTCTCTAATAAAAGAGTAATATGCAAACTGTCACTCCAGGACAAAAATGGTGGCACCCATAGTGGTGGGGCAGGATGCTGGCGGCATCACCCTGGCAACGTGATCCCAGCAGGCATGACCTCGGCAACCCGTTCCCCACACAGAGCATGGCCATGGGGAGCAGGAGAGCAAATGCGCAGGAGGCCTGGGCAGCCCCCAGCGAGACTGTTGCTGCCGCTGCCACAGCGATCAAAGCAGGGGAGCATACGCTTGGGAGTCCCGGTCTGCCCCCAGCGGGACCTGCTTCCCCTCACCACCACCACAGTAATGGGAGCAGGAGAACAAACACTTTGGGGGGTGCCTCAGGCAGCCCCCAGTGGGGCCTGCTCACGGAGGCTGCCCTGGTGATCAGTGACCAGGCAAATGTGGCAGGCAGGCAGCACCCAGTCCTGGCCACAGCTCAAGAGAGAGAACAACATGCAGGTCAGGCCAGGAGCCTGACAGATCAACACAGAGGGTTCCTGCTCCAAGCCTCCATGGTGTGGCTGGGGGCAGGCCCCCAGCAGACAGACACACAAACACACACACACACACACACACACACACACACACACACGGTGACTGCTCTGAGCCTCCCATGCAGCTGGGGGTAGGCCTCCAGTAGGGACAATCACAAGGGGTACCTGCTCTGAGCCTCTGCAGTGCAGCTCTGGGAAGGCCCCCAGCAGACTCACACACACACACATACACACACACACACACAGCATCTGCCAGACTGTGGCCATCAGTAGGACTTACACTGAGGGGGTCCCAGACTGTGAGAGGGGGCAGGCTGGGCTGAGGGACAACTCCCCCTGTGCACAAATTTCATGTACTGGGCCCCTAGTCTAATCTAATAAGAGTAATATCCAAATTGACCCTCACTCTGTTACACCCACAAGCCACGTCCACAAGCCAGACCCATCAACTAATCAGGAGAAAATATGCAAATTAACTCAACAAAGATGGTGGAGGCCAGAGCTGGGATACTTGCATTGCAGTCACAGCTACCATACAAGCATTTCGGCTCTGGCCACTCCAGGCCTGATGGAGACTCAGAAGGCAGGGGAGACAGAGAAGACCAGCTCTAGCGCCTGTGGCTAGCTTCTTCAGGGAGTTGAAGAAGATACCTGTCCCTGATTGCAGGCACGGGGAGAAACCGTCTGTGTGTGATCACAGGCGCTGGGGAGAAACTGCCTGTCGGTGATTGCAGGCTTGGGGAGAAACTGCCTGTCTGTTTATCACAGGCTGCCCACCGAGAAGCCGCCTGTTGGTGATCACAGGCACCTATGATCACTGACAGGCAGCTTCTCCTCCTCCGCCTGCAATCACAGACAGGACAGGATTAGGCCTAAGCCAGAAGGTGGACATCCCCCCAAGGAGTCCCAGACTGCGAGAGGGCACAGGCCAGGCTGAGGGACCCTCCCACCCCCCGCAGTGCACTATATATAGTCCTGTATAATAAAAGCCTAATATGCAAATTGATAAAATGGTGGAATGACCAGTGGAATGACTGGTTGCTATGATGCACACTGACCACCAGGGGTCATATACTTAATGCAGGAGCTTCCCCCAGCCTGCAGGCCCCAGGCCAACCAAGGTGGGTGCCAGCAGTGGCCTCCTGATTACCCCACTGGTCACCCTGCAGAGGGAGGCGACCAGTGGTTGTGGTGGGGGACAGAGTTGGCAAGTGGGAGGTGCCAGGCCAGCCAAGGTGGGTGCCAGCGGGGGCCCCCCCGATTGCTTTTCCAGTCACCCCAGAGATCAGCTCTGATTGCCGGGCAGGCCTAGGGACCCTACCCATGCACAAATTTCGTGCACTGAGCCCCTAGTCTCCAGATAAGGGGGATATTGTGTCAGTGTAAAGAATAAATGAGATTATGTCATCTAGCTATACAATGAGCAACTTAACCAGCTTTTCTCAAGGGCCAATTTATTTTATGGATCAGAATAAGGAGTATGACAATAAATAGCACAAAATACTGATCCAAAGGAAAAAACACTATGCTAACCATAACACATTATACTTTTATCAGATGTTGCTGTTATAACCTAAGTTGAGAGTTCTGAACTAGCTAAGCAGCCAAGAGAGAGTATTCGCAATCTTGTTATTTGTAATCAAAGACAATAAGTATGCAGTGATGTAGGTATGAGAAAGTATAAAATTTGGAGAAGGTTGAATGACTCAATAGTAGAAATTCTGGAAAAATTTAAAGAAAAAAAAAGATTTTCCTTTTTACAATCCTGAAAGATATAAAAAAAATTTGTGGGTCAAAATATTTTTTATAATGGCAGATAATAGTTACAAAGTTATTTTATTTTCAACCTTGGTACATGATTATAAAACAGCTTAAATTTATCAATAAATAGAAAAAATATGTCACTTTTTAATTCCATAAAAATATTTATTGTAATGTCATTTTTTTTCTTCACAGTGAACATGTAGCTCATAAAAATCAGGGTAAAATTATTATTTTTTAATTAAATTCATTGGGATAACACTAGCAATTAGGGAAATGCAAGTCAATATTATTAAAAAACAGCCTGTGCTAGGCCTATCCTGTGCTAGGGAGATGTTAAAGTAAAGATAAATTTTATTTTTAGGTTGTTTATAATTAGTTTGAGAGAAATAGACTTAACATATACACTGAGGGGCCAGATTATTATAATCACCTGACGTTTGTAGGCAAATTAGCTATAATTTTGCACTTAAGTTGCCGGAGGGCCAGACCATTATAAACAGGGAAGCAGGTCATTTACCACAACAGTAGAAGTGCTTTTTTTTTCTGAAGGTAAACAATGCAATTTAATAGTCTTTGAATGTGGGATATATATTATTATGAGTGGCCAGATTATTATGGCTACCTGATGTTTGTAGGCAAATTAGCTGTACACTGCATCATATGGGATATGGAAGCCGAGGGTCTGTTCGAACACCTTTGCTGTCTGCAGTTACCATCATAAAATGTCTCTAATTCGCACAGGAACACAAAGATTGGACAGTGGAGCATTGGAAAAAAGTCATGTGATCTGATGAATTACGTTTCTATTTGCATAATGCAGATGGCAGAGTGAGAATTTGGTGAAAACAGCATGAAAACATGCACCCCACATGCATGAGTACAACCCTTCAAGCTGGTGGGGGCAGTGTTATGATTTGGGGTATGTTTTCCCCGGCATGATTTGGACCCTTTAATTCATGAGGAACAATGTCTGAATAGCACAACATATCTAAGTATCATTGCTGATCAGGTTCATCCTATCATGTTGATGGCATATCCCAATGGAGATGGCTTCTTCCAACAAGACAAAGTGCCATGCCATGGTGCTCGAATATTGCAGGAATGCTTTTAAGAACATGAGGGAGACTTTACCTTGCTTAGGTGGCCCCCACAATCACCAGATCTCAATCCAATTGAGCATTTGTGGGATGAAGTTAAAGAGCCATCAGGCAGCTGGTTCCACAACCATCAAATCTCACAGAACTGGACAGTGCTATTCATCAGGCATAGTGTCAGATTCCTCACATCACCTTTCAACATCTCGTGGAGTCAATGCCAAGAAGAATCGCCTCAGTATTGAAGGCAAAAGGTTCCCAATGAAGTACTGATGGGGTGGTCATAATAATCTGGGCACTCAGTATATATATCCCATGCTCAAAGGCTGTTAAATGACATTGTTTACCCATATCTTCAGAAAAAATCTGCTATTGTGGTAAAAAACTTGCTTCCCTATTTATAATGGTCTGGCCCTCTAGCAACTTCAGTGCGGAATTATAGCTAATTTGCTTACAAACCCCAGATGGTCATAATAATCTGGCCACTCAGTGTATAATACAGCTGTAGTATTATGTGATCTATTGAGACAGAACACAAACTTTACTAGATTGAAAGCTCTAAAATATTTATACAATAAAAAGTGGTAATTGTAAGATAGAAATTGCATGGAAAATTTAACTGAAGGATATATTTTATTAGCAATCCACAAACCTGGCAAATGTTTTAGTCTGCCTTTATATCTCCCTAGTACTCAGAATAGAATCAGATCTTTCTATGTACTGGGTAAATGTGGAATGAAATGTATTGTCACTTACTGAACACATATGAATTGACTTACTTGCTATGAATTAGGTTATGAAGATACCAGGACAATGAAGTTGCAGCCCAGGTGGGAAGAAAGACACATAACCAGATAATTGTGGCAGAGCTGTGGACAGGCTGTCAGAGCAGTGGTATGTAGAGCAATGAGGACAGGAGAAGAGGACCACCTCTGCTCCGCACAGGATCTCCACAGAAGAGATCTTGTGAGACAAGGGGTTGCTCCTGGCGTGTCAGGAACAGAGCATTTAAGTAAACAAACAGATAGGAGGCCCAGAAATGCGAAATACTGTAGTAATGCTACATTTGGGGGATGTAAGTAACTCTATATGGCTGGGGTTTTAAGCAAGTTTACTACATTTCAGGATGAGCCCCAAGGTTCAGCAAAGGTTTCAAATTGATTGCACATGCACAAGAAAACATTTCATGCCAGGAAACAATGTGGGTAAAACGTGAAGAGTGGGAGTGAAATGGGAACAGGGAAGTATCCGGAAAGACCAGGTCCTCCCAAGGTAAACTTCAGTGTGCATCAACATCACCTTGTTTAAACAGATGTTGCTTGGTTCTCATCCCCAAAGCCTCTAATAAAATACGTCTGGGGGACCCTATTATTTGCATTTCTAAGAAGTTTCCAGGTGCTTCTGATGCTACCGGTCCAGGAACTACACACTGAGAACCACTGATATGAAAATATAAAATTGCATAAGCAATGTAGGACCAGCTGATAAAAGCCTTTACATCTGCCATCAAGAGCATAGACTGAATCTTATAAATGTTAATAAGCCATGTGCCTTCTTAAATTTCACAGAATACATAGCAGAATTAAATGTGAAAATATAAGGCAAGAATACATTTTTGTATTCTTTTATTTTGTTTACATTTCAAAAACAATTGTAAAAAATATAAAAACCCATGTTTTCTAATTTTAGAGAGGTATGGAAAAATGGAAACTTTTATACACTGCTTGTAGAAATGTAATTGACATTACACTTTGGAAAGAGATTTGCCAATATCTAGGAAACTTGAATATGCTCATATCTTAAGATCAGGAATTCTACTCTTATACATATTCTCCAGAGGAGCTCTCACAATTGTACACAGGAAGACCTGTGCAAGAAAATCCATTATACTGTGGTATTAATTATCTGTCTATCATCTGTCTATAATCTATCCATCTATCTGAGTAAAGCTATCACATATCACATATATGTACACACGTAGATAAGAAAATGAATTATTACAAAGAAGATTCCTCTGAATTAATTTTAGTTAGAATGAATTAAAGATTTATATATTACCATAAGTAAATCTCAAAAACAAAATGTTAAATAACATATAAAACTATGATGTCTTCTTACAACATAAAATTGTAAATAAATTATATGTATTAACAGTGAATGCATATGCATGTAGTCAGTGCATAAAACTACATGGAATGGCACATGCCAAATTGAGAAGAGTGATTACCTTGTCAGTAAGTAATGAAATTAGAGGCAAGCTTACATTTTACTAGTACCATATTTTCTGGCATATAAGATGACTTTTTAACCCAGGAAAATCTCAAAAATCTTCTCAAATAACTAGAAGGCTAGTGAGAGAAGTGAGCCAACTACCTCCTCTACTTTCTCCCTCTATCATTTCTACCATTTCAGCAGTTTTGTCTCGACTTTTGAGAAGATTTTCCTGGGTTAAAAAGTCGTCTTATATGCTGGAAAATACAGTAACTATTTTCTTTTCAGTTACTTGGTAGATACATGTTTTGTTTGTTTTTTGTGTGTTTTTTTTTTTAATATTGCCATCTATGTTTATATGCAAGAATTCATTTATAATTCCAACAATGGAAATGCCAAAATAAAAGTGAGGTTAAAAAATAATAATATATTGCCCCGACCAGTTTGGCTCAGTGGATAGAGCGTCGTACCTGGGCATGTACCTGGGTTGTGGCACATCCCCAGTAGGGGGTGTGCAAGAGGCAGCTGATCGATGCTTCTCTGTCATTGATGTTTCTAACTCTCTGTCTTTCTCCCTTCCTTTCTGTAAAAAATCAATAAAATACATTAAAAAATAATAATATATTAAGTTGAACCAATTGTATAGAATGGATTGAGTGGGAGTGACAGGCTAAGAGATGGCCAATGAAGATGCATGCTGGGAGGTTACCGTTCAGATTTCCTTTATAGCACTGGATTTCTTCTTATTTCTATGACCTTTGTAAACAATGTTTAGCACAGTACTACACTTTAAATTAATTATCAATAGAGTATTTTTTCAACAGCTTATGTGAAGTTAACAGTCATTGACTTACTAATAATTAGCTCCATTCTATTGAAATTGTATTTGCTGTACCTGAAAAAACAAGCATTGCTTAATATCTGAGCTGGAATAGATGTAGGCATGAGGAAGAAACTCAATCTGTAAAGTTATTTGCAGGTAATAAATTAAATATTCCTTTAAATATTCAATAGTTACATAGGTACATCTGACCAACATTGTCAACAATGGCTTTGCTTATAAAATTGATTTTATTCTTAATTCATGGATTATATTAATAGCCTGATAACTGTTTGATAAAATAAGCAAGATGCAAGAATCTCTAGGAAGAAATGAAAAAAATATTTCAGTCAATGAATTACTGAAGTCTAATTTCTCAGATGTTTCTGCTATTATGCCTTCATATTAGTATCATTATTTCCACTGTTCAATGGTTTTTGTGTATTAGTAGTTACATTAAGATTGGTTACTACTATGTAGTCAGTTATCAGAATTTAATGATTTAAGCCATGCCAGCTATTAAGGAATAATGAAGTCAAATGGAGGAATAATTCTTAAGTAACTGTTTTATATTCTGGATGGATAATGCCACCAAGGCTTTCTTATCAATATCAATCTTTCTGATATAAGCCAACTTCCATTATGGAAAACAACTTTCTCTTTTTATTAGCTATTGTTGAGGTGGGTGGACATGTAATTTTTAGTTCAAGCTTATCAAATGGAACACGAGAAAAATAAAATTTCATGTTGCACACTCACATAATGTTTTTCAATGTCTAACATAAGTTACCTTGGAACCATTAGCTCTTTCGGAGTAATTGCAGAGTTGCTTCTCTATTTAAATTTCATCTATGATTTTAGAAAATATTCAGAGTGGTGATATTTTATGTAAAAGCAATTTCAGTGATGACTGACAGCTAGTGAATGTTTGAAAACGCATAGTTTAATATGACCAACTGAAATATACTTAAGTTATTATGAAAAATGATGATGATGATGATGATTTGAGTGCTGAAGCTAAATTTCATAAGTGAGTATCTAGGTCAAATTAAATAAAAATTCACTAATTATTTAATAACTTCATTTAACCAATTGTTTGAGAATTGTGGATGAAAAATGAGAAGCAAATTTTAATACATAGGAGCATAATATAGAGAGAATCACAGTATATTCATTACACTTCTTGAATGCCAATGTTGGAATAGTTATCAGTCAAGAAATTTTTAGCTAATACTTATTATTTACCCTCAAATTCTCTCTACTATTAATCTACAGAATTTATGTAAAAATTTGGAGAAGAAACAGGAGAAGAAGCAAATAAAACTTGAGTATGGAGAGCTCAATAACCTGCTCATCAAAAGAACTCATGATCTCAAAACTAGTTTTATCTATACTGTTTATTTTTATTAAATATGAATTTACTTATTAAACAAAAATATATTTGGTAATTACTACCTGGTGATGGGGACCAAACTCCAAGGATTAGATTCTGTCACTTAAGCTGTATGACACTAGGTATGTGACACAGCCATGTCATGCCTCAGTTTTCTCATATGTAAACATAAGCGTAATGATAGCACCTACAAATAGAGTTAATTTAAGAATTGAATAATTCAATGTCTAAAAGGTATTTTAAAACCGTGTCTGGAGGGTAGTAATTACCATACAGACAACCAATATGGATAAAATTAGTGTTGTAATTTTTGAGTCCTGTTGATGAGCACGTTATTGAACTCTACATATTCATTATTTATTTGTTTTCATGACTCCTCTCTAGTTCTGGCTTCTTCTCCAAGTTTGAACATAAGCTCTATAGATTAATTGTTGAGAGAATTTAAGGATAAATAATTATTACATAACTAAATATTTCTTGCCTGATAATTATTCCAACATTGTATTCTAGGATGTGTAGCTGATCAACTGTGATTCTCTCTCAATATGTAACAATAGTTGGTATATAGACATTTTTTATCAAGCGGGGACACTAGTGACCTACATAATTTTTTAAAAATGGAATCATTAAAATTATATTGCTTTTAGTAAAAATTTCCTGTCTATAGATAAGAGTTTATCAAATTACAGAATTTTATATCTTCTCATATCCATGATACAGCAAGAGGAATTCTGTAATCAATCAATTACAATGGCCTCTATGTTGCTGAGTTTATGTGCGGCATCATGGACACTTTATGAAAACTAGGTATTGATTTTTAGGATTTGTAGGAGTGACATCTGATAATTTCTCCAATGACCTCTTCAGTTTCCCCATGTGCACATGTTATAAGAACTAATAAGTACTCATAGTATATGCCAGGTACTAATTAAAATATTTTACATATTCTAAATCATGTTCATTTTCACAAAAACTTTTTGAAGTATGTACTACTATTCCTACTTTACTAATGAGACTATAGTGACAAAGAACAAGTTAAGTAATTTGTTCAAAATCATAGCGAAAGTAGCCGATGTGGTATTTTAACAGGGGCAGTTTAACTTCAGAAAGCATGCTTTTAACCATTAGAATAAATTAATGACATCTCTCCCACATCCCATGCATTGGACTTAAGATGCATCCACCAATAGTTAGCTTCTGAAGTGCTTGTTCCAAAGTCCATCTTTGGGAGCTGTCAGGGGAGGACTTGATTGAAAGTAGGTACATACAATTAGTAACACTCCTACCATCATAATGACACAGAAATGCAACCTTGTAGTTAATGTATTTAATTTTTTAATATTAAAAACATTTTATTGATTTCTTACAGAGAGGAAAGGAGGAATAGAGAGTTAGAAACATCGATGAGAGAGAAACATTGATCAGCTGCCTCCTGCACTCCCCCTTCTGGGGATGTGCCCTCAACCAAGGTACATGTCCTTGATTGGAATTGACCCGGGATCCTTCAGTCCACAGGCTGATGCTCTGTCCACTGAGCCAAGCCGGCCAGGGTTAATTTTTTAATATTAAACTAGAGGCCCAGTGCATGAATTCAATGGTGGGGTCCCTCGGCCTGGCCAGCAATGGAGGCTGATTGGGGGCGGAGGGGCTGGCCAGTTGAGGGGAGGGACAGTGGAAGGTTGGCCCCAGCAGCAAGCTAACCAGTGGCTGGTTCCAAGAGGAATCAGGCTCCCTCCTCCTTCCTGTGTGGGTCCGGGGTGCAGGTGAACCAGATTTGGGGCTGTCAGGGCCCCAGCAGCAAGGTCTGGGTCAGTATGCATCATAGCTACTGGCTGGTTGTTTTGGTTGTTCGGTTGTAATGGTCTCTTAGGCTTTTATATATATAGACTAGAGGCCTGGTGCACAAAATTTGTGCACAGTGGAAGGGGAGTCCCCTCAGTCCAGCCTGCACAACCTCCAATCCGGACTCCTTGGGAGATGTCCAACTGCTGGTTTAGGCCCAACTGCCAGCAGTAGACATCCCTCTCACAATCCAGGACCACTGGCTTCTAACTGCTTACCTGCCTGCCTGCCTTCTCACCCCTAACTGCCTCTGCCTGCCAACCTGATCACCTCAA
>PVJC01016701.1:0-33385 GCA_004026665.1 Murina feae | reverse complement strand
GGGTGTGCAGGAAGCAGCCAATCAATGATTCTCTACCATCATTAATGTTTATATCTCTTTCTCCCTCTCCCTTCCTTTCTGAAATCAACCCTATATAATAAAAGAAAAACATGTAAATCAACTGCCCCTTCACTACACTCACCGGCCAATTAAGAGTGAATTTGCAAATTAACCCAACAAAGATGGTGGGTCAATTTGCATACACAGGTGCCAGGTGGAGAGCAGAAGCAGGAGAGCCAGCAGCTTTGGGGGGGGGGGTATGACTCACTCAGTCACGCCCTTGGTCACTTCCTTGGGGGCACATGGCTCCCTCAGTCGCCCGGCAGAAAGTAGAGCAGGAGAGCCAGAGGCTTGGGGGGCCATGGTTCCCTCGGTCATTCCCAGCACAGGGAGAACGAGGAATTCTGGAATAGTAGTTCTGATGGAAGCCCCAGGACAAGAAGTGGAAGCCCAGGGTGCGGGGACACCAGGAATGCTGGGAATTATAGTTCTGGTGGCAGACGGATCTCTTAGACACTAGAGGAAAGTGAGCCTGGAGCAAATTACTATTGTGGTTGGGGATGGAGGGAAAGCAAAGGTGAGACATAAGTAAAATCAGAGTATCTGGGGAAAAAATAAAGGGAAGATATCCTAAAGCTTCGAGGAAATCTCCACCAATGGAGCAAAGAAAAAAGAAAGCCTCTATTATTCTGTGAGCAACAAACCAAACTGAGTTGGGGTCTCAGACAATTTGCTCATATGATTGCAAAAACAGACAGAAACTCGCGGATTGGAGAGGGCTCCCCTGAGGGTTCCCAGATTGCAGAGGGTGCAGGTCTGGCTGAGGACCCCCCCAACTTCCAGTGCACGAATCTTTGTGCACCAAGCCCCTAGTGAAATATATATTTTAAAAAGGGTTATCAAGGCTGACAGACCACCAGGATCACTTGAGATTCTACTTAGAAATACTGATTAGTTGCCCACTGTCTACATTTAGTCAGTATTCTGAGAGGCAAGAGAGCTCGAGACCTTCAACGTTTTCAGTGACAACAGAACCCCATTGGAAGAGTTGACTGTTTTAAACATATGTTATTGATATTCACTTTAGACCTACTCAGTCTTGATCTCCTAAAGTAATACCAAAGTGTTTATTTTTAACAAATGCTCCAAGTACTTCCAAGCAGAAGTCAAGAATGGAAATCACTGGGTTTGATGTCTTCCTGGAAAGAAGGTAATTCCCAGAGTACTGAAGGCTAGGTTCTGGAGAGGCATTTGCCTTTAGTAAATAAAGGTGAAGCTCTCATATGAATATTTGTAATGGTTGAACTGAGCTAACACCAGATGTTCATAGCTTGATACTTCCTCTTTTTCTTCTATTTGTAGAAGAGACATTGAAGGTTGCAGAGATGGAAGAAAAGAATACCTTGAACAAATTTATGTGGTGGTCATTATTATGGTTCTAAATATTTCTGGTCCTCCTGAAACAAAAAAGAATTGCATTTTTCTACCCTTATAAACTTAGGTAGGGCCACATGATTTGGACTATGTAATCAGAAGTGTGTGTGTGTGTGTGTGTGCATATTTAAAAATCAGCATTCTTTTTCATTCTAATCAGAAAGAAGGTATAGCTAATACTTCTTGCTGTTATTAGCTTATATAATAACTGTGGACTTCTCTAGAGAAAGAACTTTTCTTATGTAAGTTCAGAATTTTTGGACCTCTCATCTATAGCACTGAACCTGGCAATACCTCAATGACCTTGCATTGTCATGCATATATTAATGTTTAGCAAATTTATCTATAAGAATTCAGAAAACTACATAAACATACTCACAGGGAAATTATTTATACAGGGACACCAGCTCTGCCAGCTTTTGTCCTCCATGCGAAAGTTCTCAAAGTAAGTATGAAATAAAATATGGAAATTTTTTTCTCTTATTTATTTATGCATCCATTCCACAAATAATTATTGAGTGTCATATATTCTAGTTTACTGGGATCATTACTGAACCAAATAAAAATTCCCTGCTTCAGGGAGCTTCTGTTCTAGTGGAGGGAGACACATAATAAATAGTAAACCTAATAAATACATAAATTATGCAGCATGTTAACATTGGTAAGTGCCATTGAAAATGCAAAAGTGGAGCAGAATGAGGGGAGGGGAGTAGCATGGTGGAGTAGGTGGAGAGCACGTTACAGCATTCAATTAGTGGTTTCGAAGGACTCTATTGAGAAAGTACAATCAGAGGAGGGACAGGAAGGAGGTGAGGGAATTAGCTAAGCACATATCTCCAGAAATCTTGTTCTGAGCAGAATGAATATGTTAAACAAATACCCCACAGCATTCCCCTGAATTTCTGATCAGAACTTTAATAAGAGATAAGGTCAGAGAATTAACAGGGGGTCTTATGGCCATTGTACAAAATGCATTTGTGATTAAAATGGAAATTGATTGCCAGCTTTAGAACAGAAAAATAGCATGAGCTGGCTTAAATATTTGAAGAACCAACAGAGCATTTCAAAATAAAATAGACTGTATGTGGAGAGGATAAGAGGAGGAAGACCATTTGTCATGAAATGGCAATAATACAAACAAAAGCTTGTGATGGCTTAAACCAGGAAGGGAGAGGTGAAACGGAGGTAGGCACAGCTCACTTCCTCCTATGTTTTCTAAGAAACAATGAAAGATCAGAGGATAAAATAGCAATCGTGCATATGCAATTGGTACTTTTTCACCTTAAATATATTTCTTCGGTGGAAAGCTATAGAGAAAAATAAAACATCTGTGAGCCCACCTGCAAGGTAAAATATTTAGAATCAAAAGAAATCGTGTATACCCAACAACAGTCCCATATCACTGTGCCCAAAATAACCATTTTTGCTATTTATATATGCCATGCATTCATAAAGCATTCGTAGTCTTGATTTAAGATTTTATATGTGATATTTTGGTGTATATATAGGGTAGTATATATGAATATACACACCTTCTTCATCAAATTTTAATTTTTATGCATTATCCATGTTGATAACTTAGCTCTAGTTCCTTTGTTTTAATTAGTTTTATTCCATTCTATAAATAAAATGCCTCTGTTCTTGTGACTGTGGAATTTTAGGACATGTCAGTGGTATTCAGGGAAATTAAAATGAAAACCACAATGAATTCCTTGGTATCACATGTTGTGAAATATTCTGTCAAATCCCAGAGGGAAGGCAGGAGTGGGTAGGTGCAAGGGAAGAGATCAACTAAAGAACCTGTATGCACACAAGTATATGCATAACTCATGGACACAGACAATAGGGTGCTGAAGGCCTGGGGTGGGGAGTGGGGCAGGCTAGAAGGGGGGGGGGGAAGTGAGCATATGTCATTCTTTCAACAATAAAGATTAAAAAAAGATGTCAAAAAATTTAGCAATAATTAAAACCTATCAATACTTAGCATTGAATATTAAGCTATGCTAACTCTCATTGCTGTTGGGTGGAAATATAAATTGGCACAACAATTAAAGACCAAATTTGACATAGTTTATAAAATTAATGGCTTACATGCTATAATTTCATACCTAGATATGAATTATAAAATAGTATATATATGTATAGCCAACATTGTTAAGCTCAAATGGTCCAACTGCCCTCAAATTGTGACATATTAAATAACCTAAACCGGTGTCCACAGTGCAGGCCCAAGGGGACTGACCTGAGGCACATTCTTATCAAAACCAGCTCCTGGGCTGAGCTCGCTCCATAGTGGTGTCAGAATGCCCAGGGGTTTCTCTTAAAAATTAATGAGCTAGGGAAAAAATGACCCTTACACTGGGCTTTCCCCTTTCAACCCTGGTGAGTGGTCAGTCCAGCAGCCAGAGGCCCTGGCCAGACCCCAGCGAGTGACTCATAAAGCTCTATCTTGAAAGAAGAGAGAGAGTAGCAGGAGTTCCTCCATAGGTTCTTGCTGCTTCTCCCTGGGATGGAACTCAGCTGACAGCTCCCTGAAGGTGGTGCACACACTGTGGACCTCGACCTGTCTGCTATAATTGACCTGTTTCCACAGAGTAGTAGCAGAGAGCGGCCAGGTAAGTGTACTGCCACGTCCACCTTCTGGCACAGGGCAGACCCGTTGAGGGTATCATACTTTCTACCAAGGCCCCTGGAAAGCCAGCCGGAGATAGGCAGTCACAGAGCATTGCATATACACATTCCCAAAGAAACTCTTGCACATCCTATATAATAAAACCCTAATATGCAAATCTACCGAATTGCTGAACAACCAGGTACTACGATGCACACTGACCACCAGGCGGCAGATGTTCAATGCAGGAGCTGCTCCCTGATGCTCAGTGCACTCCCACAGGGGGAGCACTGCTCAGCCAGAAACCGGACTCGCGGCATGCGAGCACAGTGGCGGTGGTAAGGAACGAGGGGTCCTGGACTGCGAGAGCCCCAGACTGCAAGAATGATGTCTAACTGCCAGTTTAGGCCCCATCCCTCAGGTCTAAGCTGGGAAGGCAGACATTCCCCAAAGGGCCCCAGACTGCTAGAGGGTGCAGCTAGGCTGAGGGACACCCCCTCATCCAGTGCAGAATTTGCATGCGCTGGGCCTCTAGTACTCACATAAAGACACAGACAAGAGGGCCCACTGCAGTTTATTTGTTACAGCAAAATATTAGAGTCTCCTCAATGTCTATCAACAGGGGACTCCATTTAAGTGGCCTTAAAGATGGAACTTGTGAATATACTAGAGCAGCGGTTCTCAACCTGTGGGTTGCAATCCCTTTGAGGGTCGAATGACCCTTTCACAGGGGTCGCCTAAAAACATCCTGCATATCAGATATTTACATGGCGATTCATAACAGTAGCAAAATAACAGTTATGAAGTAGCAACGAAAATAATTTTATGGTTGGGGGCCACCACAACATGAGGAACTGTATTAAAGGGTTGCGACATTGGGAAGGTTGAGAACCACTGGTGCACGAATTCATGCACCAGTGGGGTCCCTTGGCCTGGCCTGTGGGATTGGCCTGAAACCAGCTCTCTGACATCCCTCAAGGGGTCCTACATTGTGAGAGGGCACAGGTCAGGCCAAAGGACCTCACTGGTGCACACTCAGGGCTGGGGAGGAACAGGGAGGTTGGCCAGCTGGGGAGGGACCATTGGAGGGCTCCAAAGCATGCCCAGCCTGTCTCACTCAGTCCTAATCAGCCAGACCCCAGCAGCAAGCTAACCTACCAGTCAGAGTGTCTGCCCCCAGGTGGTCAGTGCACATCATAGAGAGTGGTTGAGTGGCCTTAGCATATCATTAGCATATTACACTTTGATAGGTTGAACAGCTGATCAGACAACCAGACACTTAGCATATTAAGCTTTTATTGTATATAACTAGAGGCCCATTGCACAAAGATTCACGCAATAGGCCTTCTTCCCCTGGCTGCTGGCACCGGGTTTCCTCTGGCACCTGAGACCCAGACCTTTGGTCCAGCTGCAACAGTGAGGCTTGGCTTCTCTGCTCCAGCTACTCCCAGCCCCTCCTTTTTTTTTTTTCCAGCTCCTCACACAGAGCCCAGGGTGGGATGGAAGCCTGGGTCACCTCTGGTGATCCAGGCCCCCAGTCACTACTTGAGTGGATCCCAGCCCCCCCGCCCCAACTTGAGTGGAGCCAAGGGCAACCCAGGCCCCCAGCCACTCCTTGAGCAGAGTCCAGGGTCTACAGGGAGCTTGGCTTCCTTCATTGCTGGGAGCAACCCAAGCCTCCTACTCAATCCAGCTCCATGGCTGCTGCCATCTTCAGTCGTCTTCAGTCTTTGCTCCATGCCTGTGTACGCAAATTAACCACCATTTTTGTTGGGTTAATTTGCATAGTTGCTCTAATTGGCTGGTGGGTGTAGTGGAGCAGAGTGATGGAATGATGGTTAATTTGCAAGTTTCTCCTTTATTATATAGGATGGACATATGGTATATCTCACAGGGAGAAGACAGAGTAAGCAAAGGCACAAAACTACAAAAATGCAAGCATATCCGGGAAAGAGTTCACAGCAGCTAGAATGGGAGATTGGTAGAGGATATATTATATGGTATAGCTATAAAAGACTGATTTACATCACATCATGAAAGGCTTTGCATAACATGGCAAGATTTGCATCTTTTTTTTTCCTATGGACAGTGGATAATAAAAACAATGAGTCCAGAAGCAATTACAGACAGTAAGAACAGGAAAAAGATCATACACACACACACACACACACACACACACACACACACACACACTGAGTGGCCAGATTATTATGACCCCCTGACGTTTGTAAGCGATTTAGCTATAATTTCGCACTGAAGTTGCTAGAGGGCCAGACCATTATAAATAGGGAAGCAGGTTGTTTACTACGACAGTAGAAGTGATTTTTTTCCTGAAGATATGGGTAAACAATACTATTTAAAAGCCTTAAAGCAAGAAGAGCCATGACAAATGTTAGTGAATAATTACATTCGGAATAGAGTGTCACATTAAGAGCAATAGTATAAAACCAAGGAGGAATCGCTATTAACAGCTAAATTGTACTGCAAGCTTTATGCAGTGATCTACATAGTAGAAGACAGAAAAAATGTTTAAAGTTCCACATGGCCAGCACAGTCATAAGCAGATTAGATCTCACAAGGAAATGGCTATTTACCCTGTGGTTAGCACATTGTTCCTCATAGGATGGACTTATGTCTATGGCTTGATCATACCCTGTTTAGAAAAAAGTGAAGAGCCTCCAATCAGAGACATCTGCTGCAATAATAAATACCTTGTTTACCAAACTCAGTAACAGGAAAAGCCTGCTGCAGCTCAGCTGTTATTGTGCTGCAATAATTAGAAAATAATATCTGATTTCATGGGAAATCAAGAAAACAAGGGCAGCATGAAATACCAAATGGAAAGCCTCAATAAAGAATGATTTCAAGCATAATTGTTCCAGTCCTCTCTCTTTTATACAAATAAATAACAAAAGGGCCATTATTGGAGAGGTGGTTACAGTTCTTATTTTCTTAGGAACAAAGTTTATATCTGAATTACAATATTATGCCAACACTAATCTTCATCCCCCCAAAAATAATAAACAGTGGAAAAGATCTACTAACATATTCCCAATATGTTTAAAAATATTTTCTTTCACATGTAGCCAAATATGTCTTTCTCTAATTTGCTAACTTTTTGCAAACTAGACCAGAGCCAATACTTTATAACTAAAAAATATATTCCTGGATAGTGGCATAGGTAAATTCCTCTACTTGCTGCCTCCCACAACCACATCAAAATTACAACTAAAATACAGAACAGCTATCATCCAGAACTGCAGGAAAGCTGGCTGAGTGGAAGTATTACAATTAGAGAGGTAAAGAAGAAAGCACATTGAGACTAGTAGGAGGTGTGGAGGTGCAAAACGGGCTGATCTGGCACTCGGGTGGGCCACTTTTTTTTAAATTGATTTTTTACAGAGAAGAAGAGAGAGTGATAGAGAGTTAGAAACATCGATGAGAGAGAAACATCGATCAGCTGCCTCCTGCACACCCTCCACTGGGGATGTGCCTGCAACCAAGGTATATGCCCCCGACAGGAATTGAACCCAGGACCTTTTAGTCCGCAGGCCGACGCTCTATCCACTGAGCCAAACTGGTTAGGACATGGGCCACTCTTTTAATTGGGAGGTAGATGGCTTCTTGGAGGCCACCTGGTTGAGCAAGGAGTCCCAGCCCCACACCAGACCCCCAGCTGTGGGTCCCAGAGCTGGGGAAAGAAGTCCCTACAGGCAGTAAGAACTACAGATTGTAAAAAGCATGCCAATTGGGGCTGAGTGACACACAGGCTGCTAGAAACCCAGCTGCTCCTCTTAAAAGGCCAGCACTGGGAACTGAATTTACAAGCTCCCGCTTGCTCTGAGCTCCAGTGTCAGGCCAGGCTCTGAGGGACCCAGACAGATATGGGGAGAAACTGGACTGTCTGGCATCAAGTCAGGAATATGGGGGCACCTTTATTCCAGAAGGAGCTGCTAGCAACGGGCATTGTTCCCATGCTGAGACCACTCTGGTGCAGGGCTGACTGGCAGACATTTCTGTTCACTCAGCCCTGGAGATTCCCTGATACCCCGCCCCACTCATTTTACAACCTCACCCAAGCTGTGCATAGCAGCTTTTGCATATGAATGGCCTGTCCTTTCTCAGGCTAAAACCTGTCAAACAAGCAGCAGCTGGGTCTGGGAACCCCAAAGCTATCAATAAAAGGCCCAAGGTCTGCACCAGCACCAGCCTGCCTTGATTCACAGCTGGGCCTCATCTGGGCACTTCCAAACCTGATACAAAGAGTAGGAATCTGCAGATATCTCTGTAGCGCCTGCTGGGTGGCCTCAGGCAGTGGCTGACTTTGCACCTCCTTGGAGATCCAAGAGCCAGTATACACAGTGGTCAGAGTGAGACATACCAGGTTTTAACACCTCACATCCATAAACAACACACTCAAGGGGCAGACTCAGTGAGCATCAAAGCCCTACTGAAGCAAGTCCTGCCCATCAGGGTGTCTCATGTACAGAAGCTCTCCCACTGTAGTCAGCTGGTCTCCACAGCCAACTGGGCTGGAGGTCAGTTCCTCCTAGTGACACCAACAGCAATCAAGACTCAACTACAACAAGACTGTGCACACAGCCCACAATGGGATGCACCAAGAGTGTCCACCTCAGGTGACTGGGGAGGCTGACCCACTGGACCCTATAGGATACTTACTACACAAGGCCACTCCATCAACTCATGGAGACTTATCAGCTACCCAATACATAGAAACAAACACTGGGTAGCAGCCAAAATGAGGAGACAAAGAAACATGTCACAAATGAAAGAAATGGAAGATAGCAAACTACTGGATATAGAGTTCAAAACCATAGTTATAAGATTACTCAAGAATCTTCTAGAAACCTCTGAGGAAATTAGACCTTCAAGAATCTTAGTGAGAATGCCAAAAAAATGAAAAAAGACCAGTCAGAAATTAAGCATACACTGACTGAAATAAAGAATAATTAACCACCGTCTTTGTTGGCTTAATTTGCATATTCATCCTGATTGGCTGGTGAGTGTAGCTGAGTGACACTAATTTGCATGTTTCTCTTTTATTAGTGTAGTTGAGTTAAGAAAGTATAAACCTCTATCATGGCTATTGTTAAAAGACATTTATTAAACTCCCATATGCACAGCTGCTCTTCTGTACATTGCATTAAGTGAATCGACAGTATACTCCTTTGCCATCTGATATTTGATCTTCTGCAATTAAAGACCAAAAACTGAAAAACAAACAAAACAGAAAACAAAAAAGAGGCGTTTTTTGGCAAAAAGGTAATGAAGCTAATCTTCACTGAAAATCAGTGTCTTTATACAATTAATCAAATTTTATCCTCACCTTCTTCTAATGTGTTTGTAATCATTCCTTTTAATTAAAGTGGAGACACTGTAGCTTGCTAAACTATAACAACACAGTCAATGGAGTTAGTGGAGGATTCGAATCCAGATATCTTTGTCTCAAAACTTCAGGTTTGTACATCAGTGTCAAAATATATCAGTCTGGCCTGGATGGCATAGCTCAGTGGTTGAGCATCTACCTATGAACCAGGAGGTCATGGTCCCATTCCTGGTCAGGGCATATGCCTGAGTTGTGTGCTCGATCCCTGTGTGGGGCCTGCAGGAGGCAGCCAATTAATGATTCTTATCATTGATATTTCTATCTCTCTCTCCTTCTCTCTGTCTCTCTGAAATCCATAAAAAATATTAAAAAAAATATTTATCTGGAGATGTTTGAAGCTATCTGTTCCTTTCAGTCCTTCAGCCTTGGAGCCTAATCACTCACCTGTTGCCTTTTACTCCTGGGACTTTGAATAGACAGCTTCCCAAACCCATTTCCTTCCTTTATGCAACTTATATCCCTGGGACGTTGGTTCCATGTGCAGATTACTGAGTAAAAATCCAAAAATTGTCTCATAGTAGATACAGATTAGGACAGATAATTTTGCATGTTCAAGCACCAGGTAACTTTATTGCAAGTGACCTATGCATCAAACTTTGGAAAACACTGCTTTTTCTCAGTCTTCTTTGAGTGTACAAGTTTAGCAAAGATGTCCTTTTTGTATTCTAACAAATGTCTCTGAGTATTGCTTTATTTGCTCACCACACTATTACTGTGATTGCCAATTTACTTATCAGACCTAGACTTAATTATCCTTGAAGCATGATTCTTTTTTTTAATAATATATTTTTATTGATTTTAGAGAGAGGAAGAGAGAGATAGAAACATCAATAATGAGAGAGAATCATTAATGGGCTGCCTAATGTATATCCCACACTGGGGGTTCAAGCCCTCTACCCAGGCATGTGCCCTGACCAGGAATCAAATCATGACCTCCTGCTTCATAGGTCGGCACTCAACCACTGAGCCACACTGGATAGGCGATGATTCTTGATTTATGTTATTAATCTCTGCTTATCCTGCAGTCATCTCAGTTCTTGGGATACAGTAGATGCTGAATGAGTGTTTGGATGAATGACTGAATGAATGATAAATGCCATTTACAAAAGCCACTGATAAAAGACTGGCTGAGATGGACTGAATGAATGTTTCTATCAAGTTTCTTAGTCAGACTCTTTATTTCAAACAATAGAATGAAGTTTCCCTGGGTGAAGTAGAAGCATAATGAATTTAAAGCATATAAGATAGCATATGGAACCATTACAAAGCCTAGAAAAATAAGATCAAGTCTCTGTTTCAGAAAACAGGTGCGAAGGAATGCAAAAGATAAGTTTGTATGACAACACTGCTGACGTTGATAGCGCTACCACCTAGAACTTTGCAAGAAATTTCACTGCTCTGTAACTGCTACTGCCCAACGCAGATGCTACCTCTGAGTCAAGAACTTGATATTAAACAACCGTCATCCCCCAGCACTGGACATCTCTATCATCACTTGCTCAGACAAAAATATGCTTGATGCATATCTGTGTTCTCATGTTGCTCATTTAAATCAAAGTCTCACACAAATAAAACTCACTGGGGAAACATAGGTTGCATCCCCATATCCTGGTTATAAGGAAGGCTTGGACTCATAGAGATTTCTTATCATGTTGAAGAATATGAGAGTTTAACCAAATATAAGAAGGCTAATTGAAATAATGACAGATGACACAATTTCACTATGTTGGTCAGGTACTTCACCTATTATGTGTATGACATTGCGCCAGACTAAGCTGAATGGAGAGACTTCTCTTTAAATTCAAAAGGCTCAGGATCCACTCACTTCAATGGCTGCAGTGGCTTTCATATGGTTTTCATGATGCTAAGATTTTAGAACACCTACATGTTACCGAATTGACACATTTGGAAAATCAAGAGGAAAGAAAATCCTGCAAAACTTTTGAATTAACTTTAGGTTATAAATTTGAGTGGCGCATTGGTATATAAGGGTAAAGCTCATTGTCTCCTGATGGTATTCATAAAAAGGTGAAAATAAAAATTTGGAAAGACTGACAGTAAAATTTTATTGCTAGAATGAACTTATTGATATGGAAATGAAAGTCAGGTGAAAGTTACTTAAAATGAGGAAAAGTGGAATACCAGATCTTAGCAAGGACAAAGAAAATGCCTCCAACCCGACACACAGAACAGGCTAAACATTTTCAGAGCATTTCTGAATAAAATTCAAAATGCAGCCACAGCAAAGATGCGTGGTTATATGTTATTTACATCAGATCTTAGTTCCCATACACATGCTATGCATTAAATTGGTGTAGAATATGTTTCTAAATATCCATGTCAGCTTTTATGAATCTATCCAGGTAATAAGATTTATTGTCTGTTTCTGAGTTAAATATTTTTCTATATTTTCACTGGAGTTATATAACATAAAATGTATCATTTTAATTATTTTTAAGTATAAAGCTCAGTGGCATTGAATAGTCACATTCCTGTGCAATTATCACCACCATCCATCTCCAGAATTTGTTCATCTTCTCCAACTGAAACTGTGCCGGTTAAACACTACTCATTTCCCTCCTTCCCTGAGCCTTTCCATCACTACAAGTCTGATTGCTTAGATGCCCCATGTAAGTGGAATCATACAAAAATTTCCATTTTTGTGACTGACTTTGGTCATTGAGCATAATATCTTCAAGGTTCATCCATGTTGTAGCATATGTCCTGAGTTGAATTCTCACTAAATCTCTTCCCCCCAAACCCCCAGGAATCCAGGAGATATTCCAAATAAGATACATGCTTTATTTTCCACACACACAAAAAAACCTGCAAGTCATGCTGGACAGACATATGTTTTCTGAACTCCCATTGGCAATCACATAACCTTGTATCATTCTACACAAGAAATAATGAGAAAATGCATGTAGTTCATCTCATCTTCATTGGTCCCACATTAATACCAGCCAACAAAAACTCTTGTTGGGCTATTACAATAATTTTTCTAGACTTTTTCCCATTTCCATTATCCTTAATCATCTTAACATAGCAGCTATGTCCATCTTTGAAAAACAAGTTAGATCATGTCATTCCTCAACTTAAAATCTGTCTGATTCTCAATGCTCTTAGTTCAAACTGGGCTCCTTCCATTGGTCTTCAAGATTCTATAAGAGCTAGCTTCTCTCACCTGCCTCATATTTACCTCCTAACACTCTTGGATTCATTCACTTCCCTCCAGCAGCCCCTCAGGACATCCACCCATCAATCAGATTTTGCTCTATGATTTCCTTGGCATGACCATCTTTCTAATCTGACTAACTCAATAGTACTCTTTGTTTTCTTACCCAGTGCTGGGTTGTTCTTTTCCAACATAACTTTTACTACAATTTCAAATTTTAGAGTTGTATGTTTGTTTGTTAAAAATATATCTCCTGGACCAATTGGCATTGCTCAATGGTTGAACGTAGACCTATGAACCAGGGGGTCACTGTTTTCCAAGGGCTTATTGGCAAACCCTGAACAACGATGATTACTCTGACACACATTTCTGTGAAAGAGAGGGCTAAGGGACTGCTTGGCTATAGGAACAAAACAGCCCCATTCATCTGTCTCTTTAGGCTTTTTTTGTAGCAACAGCTTGAACTAAAATTAACTTCTAGATACTATCAGTAGGACATCTGCAGTGTCCTTTAAGCAAGAATGTCTAAAGACTAAACATAAAGATTCCAGTAAAACATCTGGGGGCTCAGACTTGTTTGGAAAAGTCAAGGCAGGGGTAGCCACCTTCAGCCAGCACCTCCCCCACCCCCATTCCCCAGGAGGTTCCGACATACTTCCTTACAAACTTACCAACCAAGTCCCATGCTTCCCCACAACTGTTCATTTTCTGGTTGGAGCACATACCCAGGCTGTAGGCTCGATCCCCAGTGTGCAGTGTTCAGGAGGCAGCTGATCAATGATTCTCTCTCATCATTGATGCTTCTATCTTTCTCTTCCTCTCCTTCCCTCTCTGAAATCAATAAAAATATATTTAAAAAATATTATACGGCTGGAGTGTAACCTGTGTGAGACCAGGTTCCATGTTTGTTTTGTTTATTACCATGTAGCCAGGACCTAGCAATGTACCTAGAAGATAGCAGACACTCTGTGAATATTGACTACATGGATGAATGAGTGATGTTATACTATAAAGTTGAAGAATAATTTTTTTATAGCACATATATCTGGTAATAACTGAGTAAAATCTCATATAGTTGTGAAAAGTTCAGTGTCACCTCTGGCTGGAAACCCCTTCAACTTACTCACTTGAGAAACCAAGAGGCATGCATCTGTCATGAGCCTGGTCTTGAAGTTGTTTGCAGTCATTGGTAATGATGTAATGATGTCCTTACTGCAAATGAAGTTGATTTAATTAGAAATCAGGTTTAGACATTTCCATGAATCTTGTTGGTGCCTTAAAATAAAACTCTGAGTCAAATAAGTAACCTGGTACTCAATGGTGAAAGGAAGGAGGGGTCAGTATAGATTTACATTTGCTCAAAAAGGGGCAATGATTCTGAAGTATTGATTTGGTTGTAACTATGACTCTTACCTACTTTTCAAAAATTTAATGCATTAAATTTTGTGAGTTTGCTGCCTCTAATATTAAAATAAGTTGGCAGTTTCTTATTGAAGCTATCTCCTTGTATTGTGTACATTATAAAACAAGAATGGCATTTTATACCCTTTAAAGTGCCTAACAAATATACTATGGTAATATGTCTGTGTGGCCGTGGTTAAGTGTTGAGTTAACAAATACAACATAGAATGTCTTTAAATCACAATTGCTGTATGGTTCACAGCTAGGAAACTTGATGAAAGAATGCACACATTTTGATTTTTGAAAGAATAACAGTGTCCAACAATGGAATCCTTACAGGTTGGTGAAAAGATAAATAGGTCAATTCATTGGTTGTGCAGTTGCATTCTTCCAGAGATAGCAGCTGAGAGCAACGGCCATATTGTGTCTGACATGCTCTATTTCACAATATAATTCCCAGCTTCCCACTTCTACTGAGAGTTCTGCGGACTGCTTTTCATTAAAACCATGGCATATTTTGATTTTCCACTTCAGGTTTCCCGGGGAGAGACTGTCTCTGAGACCAGTCATTTGTGCTGTGCTACCCTTGAGAAGCTCCACCATTAATTGGAACAAAAATGTTTGAATAGCAAATGTCACTGAATCTCTCAGGATGTTCCAAGCCTCTGCCTCTGTGAGAAAACACAAAACAAGCCATAGCCGCCCTGTCTGGATGAGCTAAGGAAACGAGGGGAGTCTTAAAATTTGCCAACGTGTTACAGGTAGCCTGCACATTGTAACTGGTTTCACCCGTTAGCAGCATTTACTGCATATCTGTTCTGCATCAGGCATTTACCCTAGTTATAAGGTTACAATGGTGAGCACAAAATGGCCCCTGTTCCTGTGGGATCTTGGTTAACAGAGTGAGAAAGACAGCATCAGGTCAAAGAATAATGTGACGAGTGGCAAGCGAGGGAGTGCCCGCACTGCTGACACACCAGAGGGAATAAATCTGTAATAGGGAATTAAAATGTGTGACCTGGATATTGCTGTGAAACTAACCACCCCAAAATGTAGTGGCTTAAAACTAGAAGCCTTTATTTAACCCTTAAGATCACAAAACAGCTGGCTGCTGTCCTTGCTCATGGTCTGTGGTCCCTGGTCTTGTTCGCCCATGCTGTGCAGTGGCTCTAGTCTGTGGAGCTGTCCCAGAAGCAAGACCTTGCCCTGTGCCATCCTGCTCCATTCTTCCGCATAACTGCGCAGGTCACAATGTACTGAAATGCTTTCCCAGCTGGACGAGTTGGCTCAGAGTTTGTCCTACTACATCTGTGCTCCCCTGGTTCGCTTTGCTGTGCCGATAGGTGCGGCCACCATGGCACTTTCTAGAGCAGCTTTTACAATGTGGCTCTCCCTTCATCATCAAGAGCAGTCTCTCGCAGCCTGCGAGTCTCCCATCTGCCCTCTCTCACATCGCCTCGCCTCCCTGGTTTTTTGATGTTCGCTGTAAGTTAGACGATTTCAATCAATATTTTGTAATCTAACATTGTCTCCACTTGGCTAACATGATCCTTTCTCAATTTGGTCTCTGGACTTCCCCACTTGAACCAATTAAACACGAACACCGTCTTGCTTTCTGCCATAGCCATGCACTCCAAGCTTACTTTCTACTTTTCAATTCCAAACATGACTTCTTTTCTCCGAGGGGCCCTGATTCTGCTGAGAGGAAAAATAGAATTGAAGAAGAAGAGGTTGGGTGCTTGGGGGTCCCATGGGCTTGAAATTGCTCCTAGACCATTTCAGTGGATATAACCTAAAAAAAGAGATTGTTTTGTATTTTATTTAAGTTTGTAATATATTGACATTTATAATACAGGTTAAAAAAAAAAACAAAAACAAAGGCAAACCCATAGTTCTACTTACATTATTGATGCTTTAATGGCCTTCCTCAGAGTCCGTTAAAAAAATAAAACAGATGTGGGAACTCAAAGGGCACTTTTCGTTCTGAATCTGCGTAATAAGGCAAATAATTTCTTCCTGTTGCAGAAGTTCACGATGCACCACTATTTCAGCAAAAAATTAGAGAAATAAAAGGCTGACAGAGGTGCTTGTTCAATTGCAGATTTCAGAGGAGAACAAAGAAAACACACAAGCGGAAGAAATCTGTTACAATGAGCTAATTTGTGTTGTTTCATTCTTACTAAATCTAAAATCTTTGCATAAAATGAGATCCAAACAGACCTCCTTAAGTCTTTGCTTTTGGGGACCTCCCTCTACCCTGTCTTGCACAGGCACAAGAAGGTAAGAAGGTAAGATGTTATGGCAGCTGGGGGCAGAATTCTGGTTCCAGACTTAACCAGGCCATTCTTTGCTACCTTTTAACTGAGCAACCTAGCCAAATTTCTTAAGCATTCTTTGTGAGACTTTTCTTTTTTAACTTTTTATTATTTGTAAAAGGGGGTAGATGATAAATCTTCCTGGTTCATAGGGTTTCTGTGAAGATGAAATGAATTAATGTTTGCAAACATATACTATTAAATGAGTTAGTATATAAAAAGCACTTGTAAGAGTTTCTGGCACAAATCCTATCAAATAAAGAGGGAATACGTAAATTGACCCTCACCCCATCGCAAAGGTGGTGGCACCCATACCCAATAAGGAGGGAATATGCTAATTGACTGCCACACCCTCAAAGATGGTGGTGCCCTCAGCCACAAGATGGAGGTGCCCAGTCCCCTCAGCCCCATCAGGGAGGCAGTTGCTTGGCAAGGCTGGGTCCACCTGGCCCAGCCTTACTGAGCACCTGCCTCCAGAATCTCCCAATCCCTTCAGCTCCCCAGCCACCAGGGCCAGGTGAGGCACAGGCAAGCCTCAGATGGCTGCTGCCCAGCCATGCACGGGCGCCTGAGGCTCAGGTAACCAGGGCCAGCCGAGGCTTGCACTGACGGCAATGGCAGCAGCAGAGGTGTGAAGGGGCGTTGTTTTCCGCTGATCGCAGGGTCACCTCCTGCCCCTGAAGGCTCCCAGATTATGAGAGGAGGCAGGCCGGACTGAGGGACCCCTCCTCCAGTGCATGAATTTTCATGTACCAGGCCTCTAGTTGTTAAATAAAACCAATATTATCCTTAAAAAATTCTTAAGTTACTTCTAACAGTGAGAACTATTAGACCATAGTATTTTTTCATCATGATGAGTGTGCAAACTTCATTGAATATTTTTTCAACCCTTTGAAATATTTCTTGAGAAAATATGACTAAAGATATTTATAAATATTAAAAAAGAGAAATTTGTGCATAAAGCAAAAGCATGGATAAAACATTTGACAAAAACATGCTTATCAGTCTTAAATATCTATTACTACCTGTGATAATTTAAATTTAGATAATTGACGATTTCAAGGAAACACACAAAAAATCATGTTAAATTGTGACTGTTAAATTTATATAAAATCATATATCACGTGAAAGCTTTATAGCAGCCCAGGAAATGCCAATGAAAGTGATTGATCTTTCTTCTGCTTGCCTTTTATAATAAGACTTCACCTCAATTGTTTTCTCTCATGGTGGCTGTACCAGATATGCTAAAAGTTCTTAAAACATATGAGGTTCCTGGGGTTAATTCCTGCTTCCATGGAAACTACCCTGGTGTGGCCCAGTTTTAAATGACTTCCTGCAGGCTGACACCTGGAGGCAGCTGTTCAAATAAACATCTTTCTTAGGCCTGGAGCAACACACAAAATGAGGGGAGAATAAAGTTCTATGTTTACTTTCCTGTGCATTAGCCATGGCAGTTAACATTTCCAATACTTAATGATTTCTTTGGAATATTCTTCGCTATGGTTTTTTTTAAAAAAAGTGTTCAATCAATTGCTCAGCAGTACTGATAGTTTAAGAACATGTCTTCAGACATGAGGTGTGTCATGCTCACTGATTAAAAAAATCACCAATGGTCCTTTATTCACTAATTAATTTATTTGACAAGTGGGGATTTCAAGTGATAATAGATAAGATATAAGTTAAGACACAGATGCCAACCTGAAAAATCTAGCAATCTAGTTGGAAACAGACCTACCTAAAAAATCAATCTAAGACAATCTGCAAATTGCAATCAGCACTAAGAATATAGGTAATTTGTGGATGTGGATCAGCAGAAGATGTTCATTACCGCACATGGAGGAGGAAGGTGATGAAGCCCGCTCCAGAGTAGGTTAGGAGCATAAGGAGCAAGGAAGTGAATGGACAAGCAAAGCAGGGTGAAGAGAAACAATTTGGTGTCTGGATGTATGTAGGATGTGGTGGAAGATGGTGGAAGTAGGAAATACCAGAGGAAATTTTAAAAATGCCGACAGGTCGAGGTAATGTGGAGGCTCACACATTCCAGTCATTACATCAGCGGTTCTCAACCGGAGGGTCGCGATCCCTTTGGTGGTCAAACGACCCTTTCACAGGGGTCGCCTAAATACATCCTGCATATCAGATATTTACATGATGATTCATAACAGTAGCAACATTATAGTTATGAAGTAGCAACGAAAATAATTTTATGGTTGGGGGTCCCCACAACATGAGGAACTGTATTAAAGGGTCACGGCATCAGGAAGGTTGAGAACCATTACGTTACATGGTGTCTCTTAGCCCATATTGTTTAGGAGCCACTGAAAGCTTTCAGATTTGACCTTTAGGTAGGTCTCCCTGGTGGCCATGTCACAAATGTCTCGAGACACAGAAGAGTCATGGCAGGGGATAAGGATTCTAGATACAAAAAAGATGAAAACCTAAAACAACGCAGGGAATAGAGGGCTATAAAGGAGAAAACAAAATAAATATTGGCAAGGAATAAAAGTTAAAAGGCTTCGATGAAGGGTTGATTGTGGGGGAAATGGCGAGACTATGACCACGTGTCATATTAGGTCTCTGGTGATTCTAAACAATTGAGAGAGCCAGTGTTACAAATGATTAGTCTGAGGTGCATGTGAGTACCCAGGTTCGAGAGGACCAGTAGGAAGTTCTTCGCCTGAGTTGGAAGTGTAGGGGACATTCTAAACTAGACATAGACACTTGGGGCTTACCCAGCTGAAGACAGTGAACTCAAGCAATGTGTACAAGCATCGGCCTACATGGGTAAAACAAAAAGCAGCACCAATCCAAGTGTAGGATACAGGGAATGTTGCGTTATCCACACAGTTCCTCCTTATGGACAGAGTCTATATAAAGGGTAAAGCCAGTCTCAAATTTTTGTTAAAAAAATATGGACTAATTGAAAGTGGCAAAAAGAGGGTTTGGGATTATCGTAGTTTTATAAAAAAAAAAAAAAAGCATGCCATAGACATAAAAATTAAAAGTCTTCCTTTTATCTTTTATCCCAATTTGTAGAACTTATTTTAATGCCATTGGTTTTCGTTAATTCTGGGTTGATAATTTTATGGTGACGCTTCTATTTTTTAAAGGTTAATATATAACCTTTAGTCAGGATGTGCTAACACTTTCTATAAAAGATGATTAAATTTCTGTCTGGGTCATTCTTTCACATCTTTTTTCTGTTTTTATACTTCTAACGGTTATACTTTATGTTCTCAGAAAGTAAAGTATTTATGTCCTGTTCTAAAACCATAATAAGCTTCCATTCTTATCTACAGGTAGTTTCTAACATTAAAAACATATTACTCGCTTTTATCAATATTTATTACTTTAGAATCAAACAGTAGGATTGGATCCATAGTAAAGAAAATGAAAACTCTGGACTTATAACTGTGTCACTTAGAGGAAAATATCACAGACATATGTGAAAATGGAACCAGCTAGCCCTAGCTGGTTTGGCTCAGTGGATAGAGCATCAGCCTGTGGACTGAAGGGTCTCAGGTTCGATTCCAGTCAAGAGCACATTCCTGAGTTGGGAGCCTATCCTCAGTAGGGGGGCATTCAGGAGGCAGCCAATCAATGACTCTCTCTCTCTCTCATCACTGATGTTTCTATAACTCTCTCCCTCTCTGAAATAAGTAAAAATATATTTTTAAAAAATAGAGCCAGCTTCATTTTATGAGTTAGGGATGTGGTTGAGACAAATCAGAATGATCAATTCAATTGTAATTCATTGCATTCTCCTGCTTTTAAATATTTACTCTGAAGTGATATGTTTCCTACTGCAACCTGGAAAATAAGTATTCTTTCATTTGGTGTTCCATGACATAGCAGATCTACCAATCTTGCCCTTTTAATTTCTATTTTTCCCTAATTTCCCAAATGCCTGGCTCAGCATCATGAGACAGGCATGCAGAATTGGCTCACTAAGCACACAAGCCTGTGGTCATCCACTGCGCCTTCCATTGCTGCAGAAACTGCATCGCTCAAAACAAAACAAAGTCAGCAAAGACTTGCTAAATCCCCTTGCAAGTTGGGTTTGAAAAATCAACTCAAAAGTGAGTTGATTGGACATGGCAGGCTGGGTGCTCAACCATTCATGTTGCTGGTGAGAAGTGTCAGAAGGACAAGCTTCCCGTGAAGTCCATGGTACTGGGACTGGTCTCCAGATCCTTGGGTCATAGCAAGGAAGTGTGTGCCTGGGAGCCACAGGCAACAGTTGTGTTGCTGGAATCAATGACAGTTCCCAAGCCCTTACTGAAGGCCTACTTGAAGCCTGCTTCTCTAGGCCCTCCAACATTTTTGTGGTTACCAAATTTACTGTATTAAGTGCTTTCTGTTGAAAGCATATAACATGATTTTTGTTACCTGAAATTAACTTTTATCTGACACATATTCCTTAGTTTTTAATAAATTAATAATATGCAAATATATTTACATAAATTGATTTAAAATATGTATATATCTTTAAATAGTTTAAAATTATTTAGTGGAAATCGTTTTCATTTATCTCTATGAAACTTTAGAAATTCTGACATTTAATGAGGTCTTGAGAAGTCGAGTAAGCAATATCTGTACTTAGCCTGGTATCTGACCTTTAAATCTTTGTGATTTTTAATTACTATCTATAAAGCACAGAGCTAAAAATATACATATTATTATAGCATTATGGATAGTGATACCTTTCCTTTATTTATCTTTTATGTAAAATAGACTTAAATATATGGACTGTTTTTTAAGTTTGGGTTTTCTATATCTTTCCCTATGCAATGGATGTTAAAGTTACACTAGAATTTGACAGGGAAATATTAACCTCATACTCACATAGTCTGTAACTAATGGTGTATACTCTGTTCTAACTTTGACATTTCAGACTATAGAAGAACTTGTGCTTCCATTGTCACTTTAGTCATCATTTAAATGCGGTATCTTGACAGTTGCTGGAGGCATATGCAAGGCCCAGGACAGCCTTGATTAAGTGCTAATGAGTCATTTGCTAGAAACTTATATCAGAATACATTGGCTTGAAAGGCATACACTGCTAATGTTTCACTAGATATCGTCATTGCCATTCGTACAAAAGCATCCATCATCCATTCTATGTTCAATTTATTTTTTCCCCCTGCTTTTGCCAGCATGAGATTCAGGTTTAGAGATTATAATTCAATATGAAAATTTTACCACTTGGAAGAGACAAATGAGAGATTCCTTGAGTTGTACATAACTTCACACTTATTGTCAATTTTGAGGTAGACACAACAATATATCCTAATGACTTTCAGAAATAGTTACAACTGAACTGGGGACATAATGAATTTCAAGAAAATTTGGAATGCAAGCTATTTCTTGTTAGTGCTGGTCTCTGGTGCTCAGTGCTCCACATTGGAGATTTGGCCTAGCAAGACCATTACACAGGGCTGATTAGTAACACACGTACACACACATGCGCACACACAGAATAAAGTGGCGTATAGGAGGCTCAATTTTCTGTCTAAATATAAATTAAGCCCTTGATATTATCAATACATTTAAGTTTTATGAAATTCCAATTCCTAATTACATGTTGGGAAAATACTGCTTCAAAAAAGAATACTTATGTGCAAAAGATATAAAACTTAGCAGGCGGAGATATTGCAAAGTCTGTTTCAGATTATGTGAGCCGCGTTTTAAAAAGTTTAAATTTCTTTCTCGAGTTTAGTTTTGGTGAGCGCTATGGCATGCAGGGGAGCAGAGTAGGAGATAGCCTATGAGAAATGGGATGGCGGAAGATGGAATGCTTCAACAGAAAGGTGATCTTCCTGCATTAGACTTGGCTTATTTTTTTCGCTGACTGTCTCGGCCTCAAACTATTTATGAGTGAAAGAACAGTGGCCGAAATGGCGTCATGATATCATAGGTCCTTTTAGAATGGCCTTTTAGGATGGAGGCAGCTGCAACATGGTAGGAAACATGGCAGCTGCCTCCATCCTAGGAATCACACCAGACAACTATATTAAATATACCTGGAATATAATTCAAGAAATATATAATTAATATATTTTAAAAATATATTTATATATTAATTTAATATTTTAATAATATATTTTATTGATTTTTTACAGAGAGGAAAGGAGAGAGATAGAGAGCTAGAAACATGGACGAGAGAGAAACATCAATCAGTTGCCTCCTGCACACTCCCTTCTGGGGATGTGCCTGCAACCAAGGCACATGCCCTTGACCGGAATCGAACCTGGGACCCTTGAGTCCGCAGGTCGATGCTCTATTCACTGAGTCAAACCAGTCAGGGCTATATCTCCTATTTTTGGAATACATCATTAAATATTCCATGTAAATATATATATATCAATACCAATTGGGATATGTGGGGAATGCATTTGAGCACAGTGGGTATAAAGGAGACTTGCTTGGGTGGGTGGGAAAGGGAAGAATGTCAGAGAGACTCCACATGTGTATTGCACTCAGAACTCACCAAAGGCACTAGGCCTTCTCACCGTAGTGGGAATAAAACGCTTCTGAGCTCCCACAGCTCCTTAATGAGACAGAGCATTGGTCAAGCAGTTTTGGTCTTAAGAACTAAAATGAGCGTCTGTTTTTGTATTTCTAGCGCATTCGTGTAAAAGAATGTAGCCAGCTTGCAGTGGAACCGTCATTAAGCAGTCTTGGTATATTGAATACTAGTTCAAATTGGATTATATCTAATTAAATAGAAGCACACAAGACATATTTCTTACTAAAGAAGCTATTTTCAAAATAATGCAAATATAAAGGTCACATATCCTCGAAACTAGGAATGCATAATTTAAATCTTTCTGGGAGCAGCTGGAACTTGCCTTCTAGCTATAAAACCATTTTTTATTTCAATATTTACTCAAGAAGTCCTTATACATGGTCAATGCCCCATGTCATTGCTCCCTGCAATTTCCCGCACCATGCCAGAGAACACAGAGTAGTTCTATATTTCAGGTTATTTGAGACTTATGAAATTTTTACTACTGAAAGAGAGTAAGGAGAAAGGTGATTAGAATTTTGTATATTTCAGTTTCCATATGAATTCTATATTCAGGTAGCAAGTATATATATATATATATATATATATATATATATATATATATCATAAATAGGTAATAAATACATTAGGTCAACAAATCTAAGAAATAATATATTTCTATTTTTTTTAATTTTTTCAATGGATAATCTTTTTTAGGAACTATTTGCAAACGTAGCAGCGAGTGCAATGTAAAGTTGATAATATCATAATACATGCATCTAGAGTGATAGCCAAAGGAGAAAAATAAGCATCAAAAATGAACAATGACCTAAAAGAGCGATAGAATGAACCTTTATTGAGCATTTGCTATGAGTCAGATTCTGTGCTATGCAATTTTTATATGATTATAAGATTATCCTATTTAATCCTCACAGTACTTCTATGAGATTAGCTCTAATACCCCTGTTTTAAGGGAATGAAGAAATTGGAACCTGGATAGTCTAACTGATGTGTCCATTATCATACAGCTAAAACACAGAGCAGTAAGGTTTTTCTGCTCACACTATGTGCTCTCTCTACTCCTTGGGCTCTGAGAAGCCACCCAAGCCTTCCTAGAGACTCACTGGGGCTGACTTATGGACTGTGGGATGCAATAGCTATGTGCTAATCAGTTAGGTGTCCTGGTGAGTTATCCACATCTTCTCTTTCACCGATGCTGCAGCCATTGAGGCCATGAGATGACATCTGCAGAATGATCAGCTGAAAGTCACCTCTCCCCCTGAGGCGTGGCAGCACCCTGTGAATACAGCCCTAGTAGCACTGGACTTAGAATGAGACTTTGAACACTTGCTTTGTTAAACCACTGGGACTTCTTTCTTAAAACTCAGGGTATTCTGGTTAATTGAACAGCCTCATCTGTCTTCATACAAAAAGGAAAGTAGTACCTTCTCCTGATACTATAAAATAATAAGGAGGGAGATCATAAGGAGCAAGTATATTTTAAATGTAATATCACATGCTGCACTCAATAGGGTAGCAACTAGCTTCCTATAGCAATTCATTTAAATTCATTACAATTACAAAATTTAAATTCTTACGTAGCCAGGTTTGTCACGAGTGGTCAATAGTCACATATGGCCAGGAGCTCTTGTGCTGGACAGCAGAGGACATTTCCAGGGTCATAGACAATATGAAATAGGAGATGCCAATTCCCTCTTTACTCTGCACTGTAGATATTGGCTGTGACACCAATATTATAAGTGGACATTGAAGCAGATGGCTTCTGAGATTATTTTGAGTCATGAGCCCTTATAAAAAAAAGACTATAGCCCTAGTTGTTTTGGCTTAGTGGATAGAGCATCAGACCGTAGACTGAAGGGTCCCAGGTTCAATTCTGGTCCAGGACATGTGCCCAGGTTACACTCTCAATCCCCAGTAAGAGGCGTGCAGGAGGCAACCAATCAATGATTCTCATCATTGATGTTTCTATCTCACTCTCCCTCTTCCTTCCTCTCTGAAATCAATAAAAATATATTTTTTAAAAAGACTATAGACAATAATTTAAAACAATGCTCTTTAGGAAAATAATAGGAAAGACAAATCATGGGTTTTCTCTGTTCTTTATTCCAAAAAAATTCATTCACTTTGTGAAAATATCCTATATAATAAAAGGGTAATAAGCAAATTGACCCTAACAGCAGAATGCCTGGGAATGATTGTTCACTATGACACACACTGACCACCAGGGGGCAGACGCTCAATGCAGGAGCTGCCCCTGGTGGTCAATGCACTCCCACAGGGGGAGCTCCACTCAGCCACAAGCCAGACTGATGGCTGCCAGTACAGTGGTGGTGGTGAAATCCTCTCCTGCCTCCTCAGCAGCGCTAAGGAGCTTAGACCTGTTCCCCACTGGCAAGTGGGCATTCCCCAAGGGCTTTCGGGCTGCCAGAGGGATGTCTGACTGTCAGCTTAGGCTTGATCACCCAGGGAGTGGGCATAAGCCAGCAGGTGGACTTCCCCCGAGGGCACAGGCTGGGCTGAGGGACCCCCTCCCCCCAGTGCATAAATTTTTGTGCACCAGGCCTCTGGTAAATATATATTTAAAAACTGAATAGCCCTATATGCTATCTAATTGTGCAGGAAAATATTAGAATTTGTAGAGACTCCCAAGTAACACAAAGCTACTGAATTACTATTTGTCCTTGTTCATGTACACACCCAAATGCACATATTCCACTCTCTGTCCACGAGCATCCAGGAATTTCACTGCATGTAGGAAGATGGTAAGCAAATATAGCTCTTTTTAATTAAAGTGAAATCTCTGAAGACTCATTTTTTATTACTGCTCCCAAATCTAAGTGTCTGACTTTCTTCTGATGTGAAAGGAAAGGGGGAGAAAAGTTGAACAGGAGAAAGGAGTTAATAAACATAAATGAAGAATGAGAAACTTTTTGAGGTAAAGCCAAAGCTAACTAAGGCATAATTATATTTGTAACATGGCAGCACTTTGAGAAGATAACTCAGCAAAGATTCAAGCTTTAAATTTTTTTTTCACTGAACTCTCCATTTCAGTAATAAATAAGAATAAACTTCAAAAAATTGATATCTTAAGAAATTCCCTGGACCAAATTTCTCAATGTTCCAGTTTTGCTTCATGTTTTCCCCTCACTATCCTTGTTGAGAAAAAGGGCACTATTACGAAATCCATTGTGGAAATACCAGTAGCTCTATCCTCCTTAAACCATGAGAGTGAAAAGGAGAAAAACATGAGCCTAGATAACTGGATCCAGTTTTTGTTCTATGATTAAAGGCACTCTTTTGTTCTTGTTAATCCACACTCCAGGAGATTTCTTCCATTGATTTTTTTGAGAGAGTGGAAGAGAGAAAGAGAGAAAGAAAAACAACCATGTGAGAGAAACATCAATTGGTTGCCTCCAGCACATGCCCCACCAGGCCAGGCTCAAACCTGCAATTCAAGTATTTGACTTGGACACTTCAGTATGAAGGCCAACTCTAATCACTGAAAAACACCAGCCAGGGCTAAATACACTCTGGAACCACACATGACAGCCTCTATTCTTGAACCCTGATCTGTGACGCATAGAACCAGACAGGTCTTGGTGTTACAGAAGAGCAAAGAAATTCCAAGCACAGTTCATAGAGAAAGGGAGGACCCCGTTTTATTATTAACACTAGTGACTAGTGGACTCTGGGAGAGTTTTTCCAAATCAGAGTGAAGTAACATACAGAGGCTTCACTTTTATAAGCTTCTGGGGTCTTTGTCTTGCAGATATGGTTCTGCCCCCTTGTGGGCTTGCAGGAAGGCCCCCAATGGTCAGGCCACATCCAATGGACCTGGCACCAGCATAACAACACCCCGCTTCCCCTCAGGGCAGTGCTTATGGCCTCTGTAACAGGTTCTGAAAGACCAGTTTCTGGGAAGGAGGCCGTGACCTAATAGTAGGTCATTAAGAATGCACACTGAGCTTGCTGGCATGAATTCCAATTGCTAGCCCCCCCAAAATATCAGGGTTACATTTGAATTAGCCCTTTTTAGCCTTCTCATTGGAAGCAATCTGCCTGTCTTGAGGAGTATTGGATCACTGACATTGTTTGGAATTGTCAGTATACAATGACAATCAAAAGTCAAACAAATTTGCCTGACTGTCGTGGCTCAGTGGTTGAGTGCCAATCTATGAACCAGGAGGTCATGTTTCTTGGTCAGGTTGCAGGCTTGGTCTCCAGAGAGGGAGTGGGGGATGGCATGCTGGAGGCAATCAATCAATGATTCTCTCTCATCATTGATGTTTCTCTCTCTCTTTCCCTCTCCATTCCTCTCTGAAATATATATATTAAACATACCCATATTCTAACAGAATATATGCTGGGATTCAGAAAAGATGGACTTTTATTCAATTATCCTATCAAATAAAAGAGTAATATGCAAATTAGGCATCACTCGGTAACAAAGATGGCCTCGCCCGTGGCCACAAGATGGCGGCCCCCATAGCCTAAGATGACCAGACGTCCCACTTTTGGCGGGACAGTCCCGATTTTTAACAATTTGTCCCGCTTTCCGCGGCGTTTTAAAAAAGTCCCGATTTTTGGAAAAAATGCACGACAAGCTCGGGAACAGCAGGAGAACGGGAAGGGAATATACAGTTTTTGACAGCCAAGCGGTCAATGGTGTCCCACTTTACCAATGTTAAAATCTGGTCTCCTTACCATAGCCACAAGATTCCAGCACCCAGTCCAGCTCAACCCCGCCACTGAAGTGGTCAAGCCTGTTAGCAAGGCAGGTGGCATGGGAGGTGGGGGGCCCGAGGGGCAGAACAGGCCATCAGAGGGGGCTGGGGTGTCCCCTGCCCAGGCCAGAGGCCTTCACCACAGGCCTCAGGCATGGACAAGGGCAGAGCCAGTGACTGGAGGGTATGAGGGTGCCCTACCCAGGCATAAGGCTTGGGCCAGAGGCCTCAGGCCTGGGCAGGCAGGGGCAAGGCCAGAGATCGCAGGGGCTTGGGCTCCACAGAGCCAGTGATCGGAGGGGCAGGGGAGGAGCCTGTGACCTCAGGGGTCTGGGCACTGGTGGAGCTGGCAAAACAAGAGTCTAGGGGTCCCCTGCCCAGGCCTGCAGCCTTGGCCAGAGGCTGCCAGTGGGTCAAGGGCAGAGCTTGCGATGGAAGGGGGCAGGATCAGAGCCAGTGATCACAGAGGCCTGGGCTCTGTGAAGGCAGCGATCACAAAGGTCTGAGGATTCTCTGCCCAGGCCTGCAGCCTCAGCCAGAGGTTACTGGCCTGGGCAGGGGTGGAGCCGGTGATCAGCATGAACTACAAAGGAAATGCCTTTTCTGACTGCTCATTGGCTAAGCTCCCTGTATGCCACTGGTAATAGTCTTAGTAACTTGTGTAATAAGAATCCCTAAAGGCATCTAGGGTTTTTCCACCACACTCCTGGGGAAAAAATAAAGGTCCACTGCTAGAGGGCTAAGAAATGTCATATCCTGCCCTAGCCAGTTTGGCTCAGTGCATAATGGGTCAGCCTGATGACTGCAGGATCTGGGTTCAATTCTGACCAAGGGCATGTAACTAGGTTGCAGGTTCCTACCTGGCCAGGGCCCCATGTCAGGGCATATGCAGAAGGCAACCAATGAAAGTGTTCCTCTCACTTTGATGTTTCTCTCTGTCTTTCCCTTCTCTTCCACATTCTCTAAAAATCAATGGAAACATATCCTCAGGTGAGGATAAAAAAAAAAAATAAAGAAATGTCATATCCTATGAAAGACACATCTTGAAAATGCCTAAAGTTGTCATTTTTTTCATGGTGAATGGACTGGAGTCTGTGTTGATGAAAACACTTTGGTAGCTGTGGTGACTGGCATTAGGCTGCAGCAGCGAGGCTATGGGGCTGGTGGCTTCCCCTGATTAGCCTGGTCGCCTCCCACAAAGAGAGGTTAGACTGTGGCCTAGGCCCACTCTCCAAGGGGAGCAGGGAGTGGGCCTAAGCCATCAATAGGACACCCCCTGAGAACTCCCAATATGTGAGAGGGGTCAGGCTGGGCTGAGGAGCCCCTCCCCCCAGTGCACAAATTTCATGCACTGGGCCCCTAGTTATTGTATAAAACAAGAGATTAGGAGAAAAACAAATGGTGTAAAATATATATATTCTGTATATTCTATAACTGTAATTCACCTTAAAGGGAAAAGGTCAGAAGTAGTAATATTTTATTTTTTTCCATTAAATACCAGATATTTCAAATTGGCTGCTCTTTAGGTCAAATCATATGCTATAACTTCCTTCTGCCTTACTACAATGTTCCCATTGGTCATTTACTTATTAAATTAAATAAAGTGTTATGGTCTAATTTGATGCTTGTGAATATGGTATCTAATAAAAATTTAAGAGGCACAACAATGTGAGTATACTTAATGCTACAGAATCATACACTTAAAATGGTAAATTTAATGCTGTGTATATGTTACTGTGATATTTAAAAAGGACAAATAGAAAATCCTAAGGAAAAAAATAACAAAGAAGTTTCCTACTATTCCTTGATTTTCAGATTTTTTTTTTCCTAATCCCTGAGGACCATGGTCAATTTCTATTGTGTATGTGAATCTCATTTGAGATTCTCTCTAATCAAGTGAAGGTTTCTTTGTGCACAAGAGCAAACATACATAATATTTTGAATAATTTCACAGGTTTTAGAGTCGTCTTTTAGCCTACCTTTAAGCCTTAGAAAGGAGATTGTCCCCTCGAATAGTCTTGGAATCACTTTAATTCATTGAATCTTTAAAGAATGATTTCTTGTGAAAAACAAAACAACCAAACAGACAACAAAAAAAAATATGCCATTCAAAATGAACAAAACTTCTTTTCTTGCCCAGCTCAGTTTATTGAGGAATTAGAACCAAATAAATAAAATAAAGGCATAGATAGGTTACTGTGAAAGTAGAAGAGAGGAAGTAACTGAGTCAGGATAGGAAATATACAGAAGCTAAAAAATATGAACCAAATTGCTAGGGTCTTTCCGCATCTAGGGTTCAAGAATCTGGAGAAGGGGCTGCATATAAATGAATAAACTAGACAAGAAATATAAATTTAGAAGGGATTTTGGGGGAGCCAAGGGAGGCTTACCTCTAGTGACTAAGCTCTCCGAATCTCTGGACCCATGGCTTCTTATTAACCCACTAGAGGTCCAGTGCACAAAAAATTGTACACTCGGGGGGGGGGTGTCCCCTCAGTCTGGCCTGTGCCCCCTTGCAGTCTGGGACCCCTTGGGGGATGTCCACCTACTGGCTTAGGCCCACTCCCTGGAGGATTGGGCCTAAGTTGGCAGTCAGACATCCCTCTGGCAGCCCGGAAGTCCTTGGGGAATGTCCACTTGCCAGCAGGGAGCAGGCCTAAGTGGGACATCCTTAGCATTTCTGAGGAGGTGGGAGGGGCTCCCACCACCACCACTGTACTGGTAGCCATCAGCCTAGCTTGTGGCTGAACAGAGCTCCCCTGTGGGAGTGCACTGACTACCAGGGGCAGCTCCTGCATTGATAATCTGCTCCCTGGTGGTCAGTGTGTGTCATAGTGACCAGTCATTCCCAGTGGTTGTGTTGTTAGGGTCAGTTTGCATATTACCCTTTTGTTATATTGGATAGATGCCTGGTGGGTGGGTGGGGCTGCCTGGTGTGCCCTGAAGGGTGTCCCAGATCAGGATGGGGGTCCTGCTGGGGTGCCTGGCCAGCCTGGGTGAGAGACTAATGGATGATTTCAGGCTGGCCACATCCCCTTCAGGGTGGGAGTCTCCCCTGGGGTGCCTGGCCAGCCTGGGTGAGGGGCTATTGGCTGTTTGCAGGCTGGCCAAGCCCCCCAGCAGGAACCCTCATCCCATGAGGGTGTGGCTATCCTGGGTGAGGGTATGATGGCTGCTTACAGGCTCGCCACAGCCCCCATCAACCCCGACCCAAGCTTGCAGTGAGTCTGGCTAGAAGCAGATATCTGGGATTTATTTATCTTATATAATTGAAACTTTGTTGCCTTGAGTGGAGGCCATAGCCTGCCAGGGTCAGGCAGGAGGCTTGGCTTCCTCCATCATGCCAGGGCAACCAAGCCTCCTGCTTACTCCAACTCCATGGCTGCCTGCCTCCATCTTGTTTGGGTTAATTTGCATATAGTCGCTCTGATTTGCTGGTGGGTGTGGCTTGGGGCATAGCAGAGGTGTGGTCAATTTGGATGTTTCTCTTTTATTAATTAGATTTTTCCCTTTAGCAAAGCAGATATACATATCAAAAGTAAGGTCTAGTAAACAGTAAAGGATCATCAGGTTAGGGGCATTGCCTTTGGCTGTTCCAGCAGCAGGTAACAATATGAAGATTTTCAGTCCTGCTGAAAGAGTCCATTCAACCTTTTGAGAACTTTTTGCATTTATTATGACCTGCTGGACTTAGCCTCCAGCACCAGATCATAAAGAATGGAAAGGACAAGAGAGGAAGAACATTTTGGCCAGAAGAATCAAGGCAAGCAAGGTGGTGAGAGGGTCTGTATGTAGACAATGAGAATAGATATTTCTTTATGAACAGACTAGCACAGTGGATAGAGAAGAGGCTGGGATGGTAGGTTTTAACAGCTTTGTATGTATCAGTATGGAACTGATTATGGAGGCCAACTCAAAATAAGACTGAAACGAACAGAGGGAACAAAGAAGGTTATTGTCCTTGGCATGCAGTTGGATCTCTTCCAAAATGAGCTCACTGTTGGCAATAGAAATAATGTACATGGTTCACTATTGAACACATCTGCAGGAAAACCACTATGGAAAATGTGAGTATGCTCATTTAATTTCTCGATGGAATAAAAGCCTGTCCCTGGGTTTGACACTGCTCTGGCTGTGTGACAGTATGGAGACACATAAAGTGTGAGAATATGTCAGGTATTTGATTTTATTGGTGACCTATCTAATAATCTATAAGCATTATCAATTTAAAATCCCATAACTAGAGCCCGAGAACAGCCATATAATCATTTTAAAACCATCTTTTAGCTATTTTAGAATTGCAAATCTGGGAAGGTTAAGAACTTAAACAGCATAATTATATTTTAAACACATTTTGATAGGTTATCTGTTGTCGAGGCAACAATTTTTGTGGTTTACAGTATAAGTATATTCTCCCTCAACCTCATTCCCATCCCAAGAATGTCCTTTATTTAGAGTTAAATTTTAAATTGCAGAACCTTAATGACTCCTCCGTGTCCATGATCATTTATGGCCGTTACAGTATAGGTCACTCACAGCTTCTATTATTATCAGAACATTACAAACCCTGCTGGGGCTTCGCATGTTGTTTGACATCCACTTACTATTTACCAGGGGGAACATCACAGATGGCCCAATTTCTTCCCCAACCACTTAATGAAGAGTGATCATTATTTTTATGGGTCCTCCTGGGGTACCCTATCTGTAAGTAAACAGCGAGTGGAAAGAGATAAATTACATTTGAAGAGTTTTATCAACTGACCATACCTTGGAAGGAAACCTGTGCAATTAAACTGGACACAGACTCTTTCAACATTAATCTACCAGGGAAAATGTAGATAAAGATAATGAGTTAAATAAATGTGAAAGCACACTGCAATTGTTGCATAACTTTAAGTATTTAGGAGACAGATGGTAAAAAGACCATACTCCAACTGGGATAATCTAGTGAGGGCATTAACTTCTATAACTGAAAACTCGACGGAAAGGGATGGCTTCAGCGCAGCTTCCTATGGAGGTTCCAATAATGCCATGACATTTGGTTTCTTTCATCACTTGCCTCTGTTCCTCTAGGTTACTTATTTTTTATACAGGAAATAGGTGCAAGATTGCTACCCAACATTTGGCATTACATCTTCACTCAATAGTAAAGAGTATTTACCAGATACTCTCTGCCAAAATCCAAGCATATCTCTTTGAGTGGGACTGTATCTCATGCCCAGCCACGAACATAGAGTTGTGTTCTTAGTGTAAAAAAATGATTGTTTTCTTCCGGGCTCACACGGTGTGTATGTGCTAAAAGAAGAGAAATGGAAAAGAGAGTAGATTTAGAGAAAGCAACAGATTACCACAACAGGAATAAAATACAATTGATAGATAACCATGATATCATTGACAATAGTAGTGTTCAGTTTAGTCATCAAAGTGTTACCAGTGAAATGAATGAGCCTCAGGCATTCCCATACCAATTAAGTCAGAATTTCTGGGGATGCGATTCAGGTGAGCAGTAGACATTGCTTCATCTAAGTTTATCCAGGTGGTTCTAAAGCACACTTAGGTTTGAAAACCAGTGAACCAAGGGCTCACAGCCTTCAGGAACCTGTTGTTGAAGAATTATGCATATTGACTTAGCATGGGGACATTTGGAACTGGAGGAGGACATGCACATAAACATGTAAGGAGAAATGACAAGTGGTCAATTGAAGCAGGGGATTTCCCAGGGGTGAGGACGGAGGAGCCCCTAGTGTAGGATGCTTGCATGCACGACTCCAGAGACCAGGTTCTGGGAC
>PVJC01016700.1:0-33400 GCA_004026665.1 Murina feae | reverse complement strand
TATTTATATTGTTTAGTCTAATCAGAATGTAGAGCATGGCTGAAACTATGACATGCCCTATCAATTAAATATCTGAAGTAATAAAAATAATCATATATGTCATCTAGACATGTATAGTAGGCAATCAATAAACATTCTATTACTTCATTGTTTACGTAGCTCTTCCGAAAGCATATAATATGCTGAAATAACAATAAAAGCCTATTAATTATAATTTAGGCTGAGAAATTTTAAAAGGCAATTCAAGATTTAACAATGCTTACAATGTTTATCAAGAATACCTAGAGTAATCCATACTGTGAAGTATAAAGGTACAGTCCCCAATGTAGCCCTGAGTTTAGAGGGTTCCCCAACCCACTTTCAGGTTTAGTAATTTGCTAGAAGAGCTTATAGAACTAACGGAAAGCTCATAAACTACTGTTTATTATAGGGATATATTATAGGGATATATATACACAAATTAATATCAGCCAAAAAGAGAGACATAAGGACAGAGTCTGGGAGGTTTCAAAATATGAAGCTTTCATTGTCTTCTCCTGGCATTGACATGAAGAAACAGTGTGCACGTAGTATTGCCAAACTAGAAAGCTCATCCAAGATTCTGTGTCCATAGTTTACATGGAGACTATAATACACTAGAGGCCTAGTGCATGAAATTCATGTGGAACAGGTCAGAAAAGAAAGAGTGGAGGGGGAGAGTTGTCCCTCAGCCCAGCCTAAACCCTCTCCAATCTGAGACCCCTCAGGGGATGTCCAACTGCCGGTTTAGGCCTGATCCCATAGGGACTGCTAGCTCCCAACCACTCACCTGCCTGCCTGCCTGCCTGATCACCCCTAACCACTCTGCATGCCAGTCTGATTACCCCCTAACCATTCCCCTGCCAGCCTGATCATGCCTAACTGCTCTGCTCTCCTGCTGACCTTATTGCTCCCAACTGCCCTCCCCTACCAGCCCAATCACCCCCAACTGTCCTCCCCTGCAGGCCTGGTCACCACTAACTGCCCTCCCCTACTGGCCATCTTGTGTCCACATGGAGGTGGCCATCTTTGACCACATGGGGGTAGCCATCTTGTGTGAGGGCATGGCAGTCAATTTGCATATTACCTCTTTATTTTATAGTATAGCCATGACTGATTGATTTAATTGCTTACACGTTGAACTCAGTCTTTAAGTCAACTGACACCATGTGACCCAAAATCCCCACGCTAGATCACAACGTTTCTCATTCTGGTGGGGCCAGACCCACCCTATAGTTCTTGGTAGGATGGCCAATACACAGATCCAGTATACACAAGCCCCCACTAAACAAAGACATTTCTATCAAGTATGTAATAGACTATCTCCCAAAGGTCAAATATTTCCTTGGGCAAGGAAAATTCTTAACTACATGATAAATATTACTGATTCTTTTTGTTATATCTATGTGTGGAATTAAAGAAAATACATAGTAGATAGTGTATGGTGATATTTCTAGTTTTATCAACTGTGATAAAACTTAACTAAGTTAAGTTTTCTTAACTAAGACAGTATAATCAGACACTATTAATATTCTATTCCCTAGCAGTCAATGACTATTTTATCTATATAGTTTGATGCACAACCTTCTATTCTTGAGCCTTATAGAAATGTTTTAATCCCAAGCTATTTTATTTTAGTCAGTCAATTTTGTTTATACATCCATGTCTATCCAGAGCTCTTTGTTTTGTTTTGTTTTTCAACCAGGAAAGCTTTTCATCTTACCACTTAGCACTTTCCCCCACCTCCCCAAACACAAATACAACAAAACTAATTTTTGGTTCTCCCTTGTCTGATTTAGTGACTTTCTCAGTTAATTTATTCAGTTCAGTCTCATCTCAGTTTAAAATGATCCCTGGGAAGGTAATTTAATTTGATAGAAATAAGTAAATATCAATCAAATAGAATTCAGTTAAATATTTCAGGAATCCTGCTAGCCAAGTCTGACCAATTCTAACATGTGATTACTAATATTCCCATTTCTAAGAGGAATTACTCATAAGGATTAACATTTTCAAAACTAAAAAGATTATGTTGTACTACTCTGAAAATAAATATAATCCTATAAATAATTATTTTATAAATAGTTGTCATAAAAAACAAAACTGTATATTATTACTCTTCCATGAAAAGTTCCATTTAGAATATCTTTATCCAGATGGGGAATACTCATTAGCAGAGAATCTGACAACAGGAAGGAAAAAGCAGCCAAACAAACAAATTACCTTAATGACAATAATCATTAGGAAGGAAAGGAAACACTTTAGATGAAGAAGTGATTGCAGGGTTGGGGGCCAGAGCAGAGCTTTTGCCGTAAATGGAGCTGAAAACATCCCAGTGTGTGTAGAAGGCTGCAGGGGTGCTGACTCTGTGCCAGAACTTGGTTCCAGCCTGTAGTTATATTGTTTTTAAAAAATATGTCTCCTATATGGATATCAATTCACATTATGCTTCTCTACAGGATCCTCTAAAATGCCTTGGCATTTACCATGAAGAGGACAACACAGGAATCAGCACTTTCAAAACTCTTGAGGACAAAGGGCTGCATTAGGAAGCCCCGTCTAATGGAAAATGGCTAGGACTCATGGAGCCAAATTGCAAATGGTTTCAGTATAAGAAGGAAGGTGTATGCTATGTATACATATTTCATTTAATCCTCCTGATTATCCTATAAATTGGAGATTATTATATATTTTTTTCAGATGAAGAAATGAGGTGCACAGGCATGAAGAACTTGCCCTAGGTTAAGCTGCCAAAGTGGCTGGTGGAGGATCCAGTTCCCACATTCGAGTACTCCGAGGACTGTGCTCTCCCCCAGACTCTTGTCTGAAGTATCGCAGAATCACACCAAGATGGCTCACTGCTGTAGACATAGAATAGCGTACTGGTGAATCTGGTTATTATTTAAATGTTTTCCCTTGAGGCTAGGAAGGGTGTACATGCTAATAGTTTTCAGAGAACAGGATAGTCAGCCTGGCTTCAGATCTCTAATCTGCCCCTAGCTGTGCAACCTTGAGCATAATACCCAATTCTCTGAACAGGACTTTTCCTCCTAAGTGAACGAGGTTAAATATAAGCAACTTCTAAGGTCTGCTGTACAAATTAAATAAGACAGGTAATAGAGCATGTAGCACAGTGGTCCTTATACTGCAGACACACATAAATTGAGGCCAGTCCTGCCCAAAATAATGTTGGAGACAAGCAATGTCTACATTAATCTTTTGCCTCTACTTTTTTTTTAAAGGCTAACAAGACAGTTGAAAGTTGCAATAATAACAACTTAAAAACCATCCAGCTATCAGACACTGAAGACAGAAGGCAGTTAACTGAGATTGAACTGAAAGGGTACAAGGTCTAGTTACAGTTAACAGTAGTATTTAGCCATAAATACTTTATTTTTTTCTCTCTACACACACACTCACAGATATGTGGGGTGGGATGGTGTTTTATTTTATTTTTCTTTGATGTGCTATGCCATTTGAAAAAGTTGTATACACGGTATTTCACTTCCTTAAGAATAAGGAATTAGCCCAGCCAATGTGGCTCAGTGGTTGAGCATTGACCTATGAACCAGGATGTCACAGTTTGATTCCCAGTCAGGGCAAATGCCCAAGTTGCAGGCTCAGATCCCCAGTAGGAGGCATACATGAGACAACTAATCAATGATTCTCTCTCATCATTGATGTTTCTATCTCTCTCTCCCCTTCTCCCTTCTTCTCTGAAATCAATAAAAAGATATTTTAAAAAAGAAAGAATAAGAAATTAATTTGGTGCCTTGTTGAAAATATTATTTTGATTTTCTGTATCTTAGTTTCATAAGTGAGTCTAAATCAAGAGATATCCAAGGTTTATAATCCTAACTGATTCATAATTAGCATATGAATAGAATGACCTTGCCTGCAGCTGCTTGCTAGAGAATCTGTAAGTCTTTAGTAAAGTTCTCCTGTCATGGTCAAGTACTATCATCCTCTTCAAAGGAAAGAAGATGTGCAAATCACAAGGTTCCTAGATGCTGAATTCAAGTAGAGCTCCAAGCTCTCTTGTGATTTGCTATCATTTTCACAATTGCGTCTGGTACCCAGAAGGTGCTCTTGCTCAGACCTCAGCATTTGTATGTGGAAAGGAACACCCACAGCTCCCTCTACTTTGTTTAATATTCAACATCTGAGTCTTAAAACTCCAATAAACAAGTACTGTTGTTTAAACATTAAACAATCAATCTTCCTCAGTGTTCACTCACTACTTACACAAAAATAAAAATTTGTAAAACTGACAAATTAAATCTCATGTTTGTTATAAATTGATTATAATCTTAGTAGAATAATGTTGATATCTGACTTAAAATAATTCTAATAAGAATTATTTTAAACATAGAAACCATTGTAAAATTTAGGCAAAACATAGCACAGAGAAAGAGAAAGAGAAAGGATGTTACACAATATAGACTCTGAGCCATACTGTCTGGGTCCAAATTCTGACATTTTCCACTAAAAAGCTGTGTGACTTTGGGAAACTAAGCCTTATTTGCTACATCTATAAAAAAGAAGTTATCATGATTTTTATCATATCGTCCTATTGTGAAATCATATGAGCCAAGAGTATCTTTGCAGAGCTTTGATAACAGGTCTACAGTATGTGTTGAAATGCTCCCTACATATACAAAATCACAATTATTAGAGTAGTAATTTTCAAACTTTCTGGTCTTTATATCCTACTATTGAGAATTTTGAAAATGTTTTGCTTAAATTGGTTACATTGATCAATAATTACTATGTCAGCATATGCAGAAAAAGTAAACTCAAAAAATTATATTTGTTTTCTCTTTTAGGATATATTGCCATCTTGTTTATCAGGAATAATTATACATATACAGTAAGTCCTCACTTAAAGTAACTGGCTGTAACTTTAAGGAATTGCATAGCAAAACAAATTTTACAATAAGCTAATTCATATAAACAAGAGTTAAGTTTTTATGGCATCTCATCAATGTTATAGCAAACAACATTGAATGAAATGATGTCATTTGAGTACCTGATGGTATGTCCTTATCTAGTCTAATAAAAGAGTAATATGCAAATTAACATCTCTCAGGGATGCCTAAGCCATGCCCACCAGCCAAGCCACACCCACCAGCCAATCAAAGCAGCTGTATGCAAATTAACCCAGCCAAGATAGCAGCCAGCAGCCATGGAGCTAGAGTAAACAGCAGGCTTCCATTGCAACTGCCTGCCACGACTGGCTGAGCCTCTGATCACAGTAACAATGTTTCAATTACAGAAGCCACAGAGCTGAAACAAACAAGAGGCTTCCTTACCTGCCTAGGCCTTGGCTCAAAGCAACAATGTTTCCATTATAGAAGATAAATAAACCCCAGAAGCCTGATTCCAGCCAGCCTTGCTGGGACCTTAGGTCAATGGGAGCTGTGGGCAGCCTGAAAGCCTGAAAACGGCCCTCAGCCCAACACCCAGGCTTGCCACACCCTAATGGGGTGAGGGTCCACACTGTGGGGCTTGGCCAGCCTGCAAACAAGCATCAGCCCTTCACTCAGGCTGGCCAGGCACCAGCAGGTAGACATCCCCTGAGGGGTCCCAGACTGTGAGAGTGCACAGGCCGGGCTGAGGGACCCCCCAAGTGCACAAATTTTTGTGCACTGGGCCCCTAGTATATACATATACTTAAATATTGAAACGAAGATAAATGCATATGTAGAATAGATGTATATGTGCATTCTATTCTACTTTTTAAATTCAATTAAAACCAATAACTATCAAATTACCCTTTTTTTGGCATTACAACTACTCCACATTTTGTCTTGGCTTTTTATTTGAATTTCATTTTGCACTCATGGCGCTTTATAGACTTGATTTCGCAACAGCATGGATGGAACTGGAGAGCATTATGCTAAGCAAAATAAGCCAGTCAGAGAAAGATAAATATCACATGATCTCACTCATATGTAGAATATAATGAACAACATAAATTGATAAACAAAAATAGATCCAGAGACAAAGAAGCATTGATCAGACTGTCAAACCTTAGAGGGAATGTAGGGGAGGATGGGAGTAAGGGAGAGAGCTCAACCAAAGGACTTGTGTGTATCCATATAAGCCCAACCAATGGACACAGACACCAGGGTGGGTAAGAGCATGAGGTGGGGGGGGGGGGGATTGTGGGGATAAGGGCACATATGTAATAACTTAATCAATAAAGAAAAAAAGAAGTATTTCAATTACTTATGATTTCAAGCTTACATTTTTCAACTCTTAGCCAGCAACAGCTTTCTTCAGCTGTATTCTTTGTCCATTCAGTAATAGTCTCAATCTTTTTTTAAATATTTTTCACAGATACTATTTTTTAAAAAACCTTCCATGAGAATATGTTTTTATTTATCTATTTAGAGAAAGAGAGGAAGAAGAAAGAGAGAAAAAAACATCAATTGGTTGCCTCCAGTATGTGCTTCGACTAAGCAATAGAATTTATGTGCCCCAACCAGGAATAGAACCCACAGACAGCCTTTTGGTGTACAGGACGATGCTCTAACCAACGGAGTCACCTGGCCAGGGAAGTCCAGGAATTTTTAAAAGCTTTCATGCTTTTCTGAAGTAATGAAAAGTTTTGTGTCCATTTTGAATGGTCCCCGTCCTAGAACAGAATCAAATCTCTAAGAAGCTCTGGTTCTCTTTTTCTGTGACTAGGATTAAAAATAAAAATCTTGGCACTAGAGGGCGCATGTGAGTACTGGTAGTATGAAGATGTAGCTGCTTATCTCCAATTAATTAAAACAAATGAATACTCTAGTTCTGTTCAGGAGTGAGAGAACAGTGAATGTCCAGGGGTGTGTTTTCTATAAGTACATTATTCTTTCTTTCTTTCTTAAAGGAACTGTTTATTTTCCATCAACATTATTTTCATTTTCTATTTAAAAGTCTGTGGAAGAACAGCTTAAGGACTAATCCCTCAGTGGTTGTTCCTACCCATTCATTAGCCTGAGCATTGGGAGGTGCAGACCAGTCTTCAGTGGTGGGCTCATGCTTCAGACTTCAATAGGAAACTGCTGGATACCCAGGGCACCTGTGTCCCTTCTGACCAGCCGGGTCCCTCAGGTTGAGCATGAGAACACTTGGGAGCTGAAGCAGTCCATCTACCTGGGATTCCTTCCTGCTCACATTTTCCAGCAGTGGCCTGCTCTTCCTTTTCAACCTCTTCCACTTCATTATGATGGGAACCCAGAACAACACCTTGTGGACCCTCCCTGGGGATCACCTTGTACAAATGCTGCTGCTGAACCCCATAGAGAGCTGGTGCCTTCTATAGTCACCAAAATTGTATTCTATATTGTTTGCGAGGAAGTATTTGGCAAGTAAGTATTTCCTCATCCTTTTCATTAGAAATGCATCATACGCATTTATTTCCCAAAGGCTACATAGTAATTAAAGGATAGGAGCTAAGAGACTGAATGAGGAAAAATAAATTGTTTGATAAGCAGAGCATCTTACATCAATGCAATATCAAATTTCAACTTAATGCTTCATTAAACCCACTTTATTAAAGTATAATGTATATACAATAAATTGCACACATTTTAAAAGTACATTTCTACAAGTTTTGACAAATATAAACGCTTATACTAAGATGCCAATCAAGAGGATCTATCAACTATTATAAAGTAAGTGTCACCAACGGGGTTGTAATTTTCCTTAAAAACTTTATATTACTCTAACTCCACTGTCATGTATCTTCTTAATTCTGCACTCTCAGGATTATTAGAATCACCTGTCCTTTTATCAACTAGAAAGAAATAGGTCCTTTTCCTCAGGCAGACTACATTGGGATTCTGAAACACCAAATGATGCATGTTATTGGTTTATTGTCTGAATACATAGTTACAGTTAGCTAAATTTTTTGGATGTAGTGACTGTAATAGCCACAATTCAAAAATAATTCATAATATAGCTTATACTTATCTGTCATTTTTATGTTATTACAATTGCCTTTGGTTAGAATAGTAGCTATTTATAAAGATACTTTTTGTATAATTTCTCTTAAAAATAAATATTTTTTTTTCATCATACAACTGCCATTTACTCTCAAGGTACTTTGATTTTTTGAGTTCAAATTACTTCTGAATATAGCCTCCCAATTGAACCTGTACTCTAAATAGCTACGGTTCACTGGTATGCATTAAAAAAATAAATAGATGTGAAAACTTGCACCATTCCTGAAGAATTAATCTTTATAATTTTTAAAACTTGAATCATAATTTGTATTATTTACCTGGAAAACATCTAATCTCATTTTCTCAATAGTGTTTCTGAGATAAAAGAAAGAAGTGATTTTAGTCTAAGTGTAGGAATATGTAAATAAACTCAACTAGGACCCACCATTTAACCATGTTCTTGTCACTAAAACCCTGTGAAGGTCACTTCGATCTCTGGTTCTCATTTTTCTCACCTAGGAATGATGTATAAATACAAACTCAATTATACTTAAACCTTTTGTTGCTATTGTTTGTTTTTGTTTTACAAATAGCACACACAATTTGGGAAGCTAGCCTTCTCATACAAGGTCAACAGAATTAAGACTCTTCATTAAATTAAAGATGAAACAGACATTCAAATAGGATGACAAGGAATTTTCCCCCATAATATTATTAGCAGAAATAATTAAATTAAAGCTGTAATGTCCTCCTAGAATGTCGTTCTGAAACCCTCAGACTTGAAATCCCCATGTCCTTTATTGTTCCTAACATTTCCTGAAGGCTGAATTCCCACCTTCTTCATCTTAATATCATAACACCCTAGAAATAGGCCAGGCTCATATAATCACTTAATTTTTAAAAAATAATTCAACTTCAGGACCACAGTTAATCTTCACTACCACCTTAAAAAACAAGCTATTTTCAATCCACCTTACTGATTGGAAAAAATAAAATTAGAAAGGTTAGGTAATGTTAAAATTCCACAGATTATAAATGACAGAGGTAAGACCTCACTCTCAAATCTTCTGAAGTTAGGAAAGGTAGATAACTCTAATTACAGAGGCAAACATTTTCCCTTGTCATCCTTTACAGTGATTCATTTAACACCAATAATAACATACTATTTTTTCAAAAGAGGAAGATAAGAGAGCAAAAATAAATTAAAGAGGATAGGAATGTAAAATTTTCAAATGTACATTACCCAAGTATAAATTCACATCAGATTAAAAAATAAAAGCATTGAATAAAAATAATCAGAGCTTAGCACTAAATAGATCATTCAAATTGGCCCAGACTCACTATACTGATAATATGAATATACTTTCAAACTGACATCCCTGCCTAAACTCCTCAGAGTTTATGTTTATAAACTGAAAAAATTGGTCAAGAAGGTAGATCTCATGTTAAGTGAATCTTATTACAATTTTAAAAAAGTTAAAAAAAACACTCTCATAGACATAAACAATAGCATTGTAATTACCAGAGGGGAAGTGGAGTAGCAGATGTAGAAGAGGGTATACAGGATAAATGGTGATTGAAGAGGACATGACTTGGGATGGTGAACACACAATACAATATACAGATGATCCTATATAATAAAAGGCTAATATGCAAATCAACCAAACAGTGGAACCACTGGTCACGATCATGATGACATGCACTGACCACCAGGAGCAGATGCTCAATGCAAGAATTTTAAAAAATGTAATTAGGCATCATTTTGTGAGCTGGTTAATGAGATCAGCATAAACTTTTAATCACATAATTTGAGTTCCCCAGTGCCCTTTGGCAACACAAGTCTCCGCGCAATTCTTTTGTAGTAATCAAATATGATTTCTTTTGTAAGAAATACTACAGAAGTACCTGCAATTTTTTTTTCTTTTCCTCTTAGCCCAACTAGAACACATTCATTAAATCGCGTCAGTGTAGCATTTTGCCAAAATGTCAGTGGGCATACCAGAGATTACAAAATCATAAATCAGTGATGAAATAGAAACTTAGCTAAATTTATTCTAACAACTGAAATACATGGCTTACAAATGCACTGAATATGTGAAAAAATCCTTAAAGATGCAACCAAGTAAGATGCTTATAATCAACACACAAATTGATCCTATTATAATCATTAGTATAATAACATATGTTCAGAGTAAAATATGATAGCACAACTTATGATTAAAATAAATAATACACCTTTGATTTTCATTTCAAAGAGGGTTTTATATAAATCTCTTCACTCTTTATCACTTGAACAGATGACTGTTTCCTGGCTGCATGTCTTTGGGGAGGTCCTGAAGAAAAATCACCTAAGCCTTTAAAATAAGCACCACCAACTTCTCTTTAATCAAATTGAAAGAAATTGTGGCATCTGAGCCAGTTATAGGATATAAAACTTCCTTAGGTTTTCTAACAAAAGGAAATTATTTAAATTATCACTTGCAAAGTTTCATCTCAGATTCTGGCTAAAAGGAGTTATTTTCTCTTTCCCTTTAATAGGACCGGTTCTCTGGTTGCTCCTTCAGCTGTCTTCTCTGAGTTTTATGATTCATTACTGCCAGAAGGGATGTCTCACCAAGCAAACACTCCTGAAAAAATGATTGATATTTAATTAGAGAACAAACTCAGGTCCGTGTGGCTTTGGCAGAATGGATTCAGTACTACGCTCTGGTTAACACAGCCCTTAACACTGACCTCATAGATCATTGAAAAAAGAAAAAGACATCTAATCTCGAAAATAGATGTCCGATAATAGATAAAGAATAATGGATAAGCCCAAGCAAAGCCTCCATCCTCATGACATGTCAGTAGCTGAGTAAAGATAGACTTATTTTGTAGAGCAGGAATGGGAACTCCTATAACTACAGAATATTTTATCTGTCAAACAATCTAATTGTTTTTCCCCTACATCCTACCTTTGATGACATCTTAGGAAATACGTTGGCCCACAATGAATGAAAGAAAAACCAGAGTTCTTCTGGCTTCAGGTAATTGTTAAAATGAACAATATCTCTTCGAAAAATATCATTTTGTATTAATAGTTTTTTAGAAAAATGGCCAAAATTGTTATCTGTTTCATATTTTTCTAATTTACTGTTCATTAAAATAATAACTGATACGTATTGAGTGGCTACACGACCAGGCACACATCATTCTCCATCTTAAAAAAAATCCCTCATTGACCAAGAGTTTCTACACTATGAACTGTAACAGTAAGTTATTATGACTATTGTAAAACAAAAATGTTGGAGCCATACATACAATAAAGATGCTTTGGAATTCACCCAAGCTTAGTAATATTCCTTAAAGCCATCATCCAACTAAGGCCCATGAGAAAGACCTTGGCGTAAGTTGAATTTGTATCTAAAAGCCCTAATTAGACTCCTGTTGGTGCCATTATCATTACATTGTCTATTGTGCCCGGCCACTAAAGTGGTTGTTCTCACTGTGTATACTAAAAGAGAAGCAATATAAAATCATAACATTTTAAACTGAAAGACACCTTAGAGAGAAGCTATTCAACCCTTTTGAATTTGTAGATGAGGAAAAGGAGGTGCAGTGAGGGTGACTTGCTTAGAATTAGTTTAAAAATAAAATGTGTTACAGGTATTTACAGTATATTGTATGAATGAAAAGCTTTTAAAATGTTACAAAATATTTTCTCTAATCAAATGCATAAGCTCAGTTGTAGAAAAAAAAACATAGAAGTACTAAATTCATTAGATTTAAGTATGATGGTTGAGATTATAGTATTTTCTGACAAATCTGTATCATTTATTCCCGTGTTTTCTTTTTTCACATAGTCATGTATGATGATGTAAAGTGCATAGATCATTAAACCTTGCAGAACCTTAAATCATCTATGTTATAAGAAATCTGATTTTAATAAAAATCAAGCTGACTTGTGCTCAATAAAATATTTGCTGACTTTGCAGTTCAAAACTGAATTCTCGAAAAGGAGATAAAGTCAAGTGCTCATCTTCCTATATCGTTCTGTTTTAGATGCCAGTAATGGGACAGGTCACTGCTGATTCTACAGGGAACTGAGTCAAACTGAGCTTGGTGGATATTGGTTTAGACATATGAAGGGCTTGAGAAGCATCATCGTGTAGGTATGGAATAGGACTCAACTTCCAGCAAAGATGAGAAAACTGCGGAGCAGGACGCAAAAGTGACTCACTTTGGTTTTATACTCATTTGCCCGTATGTCAGGGCTAGAGGCCAAGTCTCCGGGGTCCTAAAAAAATACTTTATTTGACCTCACCACACAGGGAGATTAGAGAACAAGGGTATCTCCCCCCACCCCATGTGTGAAGGAGTCAGGACAGGGAGTATTTGGGCTATAATCTGAGAGTGTCCCTAGAGTCCCAGAGTGTCTGGTTTGTACATCTGGTTTTCCGGTCACCCCATTTTCATGCAATCTTTTCTTCCTTAGCTGATGGTTGGACATGATTAAAAGAAAGTCCATACTGCATAAACTATGGTATTATCACTATCACCAATACCAGGATCTCTAGCTCTGCCCACAAAGTACTGGACATTCTGAGAAGTGTAAATCTGCAATATGAGATCAATATCTTCACTTTTGCATCATGATCATCTTTCACACTATGCCACTCAGCTCCTCCCACTCTCCTTAATCCAGTCTTCTACCTGCGTTCTGGTTAGGGTTTAATCTTTGAACACAGACCCAGATGATGTCAAATGGCACCAGATAAATTCTAATGTCATTGCCTTTTAGGTTTGGGAGTTTTCAAGACTTTGTCAAAACCACAACCACTTGATTTTCCTTCAGTGATCATGACTATACATATTTCTCCACTAAAAACTATTGTAACCCACTATTTTTCCTAAATTCCTTCACAGACCTATTTGATTAGTAATTCTGATTGTAAGTCTCTAGCTCATATTATTTTGTCTGACAAATCCGCTCATCCAGGACAAACTTCACTTGAATTATGGGGTAGGATTCTAGGCTCTTGGATGGGTCAGATGCAATCTGAAAAGCAGGGGAAAGCCAGAAAGCTAAGGGCTAGCTTCAGCATTCAGCTTCTGAGAGACTACACAAAGCAGGCAAAGATATAGCAAGGGGCCAGGATTAGGCCAAGAAGTGGTGTTTCAACAATATGAAGTGGAAGGTACTAGTCAAGGTCAGGTCCCCACATCGACTGAATTAGTAGCTTTCATCTACCGGACACTCAGCCTTCCCACTTCGTCTTTTCAAACCCTCAGAAAAATAAGGTTTATAGAAAAGGTTATCGTGCATAAACCAAACCACAGGATCAAAGTCAGCACAGTCATCGCTTTCTCCTTTTCCCTCGGGTCACTGATGCTAGTGCTCATTCTTCCTGGGGCTGCTGTTGTGTGAACTCCCTGCTTCTGTTGCTCCTTGGGAACTGATGCCTCTGCCAGTAGTTTTCTATTTGCAAATATGTTCATTTTTTGTTTATCTAAAGCCTTTCGTTGACCTATTGGATCATTATAATTGACTGTAAATCAGGAAAGAAACGCTCTTCTAGTGTTCAGCCATCCGCAAGTGGTGCCAATAGCAGGGGCTGTGCAGTTGGCCACTGCCTGGAGACTGAGTAAGACAAAGGCTGAGTGTACCTGGCTCACTGATGTTCCCACCAGATCTCCTCTTTGCTCCCTTGCTGCCCACCATTCAGGCCCTTATCCCAAATCTGGTGCCTTCTGCCAGACTGCTAACATTGTCATGGTGATCTTTTGCTCATAGAAACTTTTTTTCCTCTTGAATTGTGGCTTCACTCAGGGGATATTGAGTTTGCCACACATGTCAGTATATATCTGAATCCCAAGTGTGGACAGACTTCCTATTCTTACATCCCCAGGAAAGGCCACTGCCCAGGCTGGGCTCTTGGCTGTGCAATAGCCTTTTTGGTTTTTCGTGCTGAGTGCTTTGCACCCTGCTGCCACCTTTAGTGTGTGTATGTGAAGTATGCTTTTACTGAACTTTTATAAGTAGACTCATAGAAGGATTCTTATCACCTCGTACAAAATGCTTTCTACCAAGTAAATGCTTGATCAGATGGCTCTTGATTACTCCAAATAACTGACAGAACCAATGATGGGACCAAATCAAAATGGAAAAGCATTTATATTGTTTGCTTATTTTACCTGTATTTACAAGTGGCCATTCATAGAGTTTTCTTGCAATTCATGTCACTTCAAAATTGTGTTGCTATTGTCAAGCCCATTGAATTGTATCATTTTCTACCCTGCTTCTCTGTGGGATTACCTCTTTTTCTCTCTACAGTATTGATTAAGAGGATCAATTTTATAGCTGAGGAAAAGCAAAAGCGTCAGACTAAAAATGGAACTCTGTTCAATTGTTCTTATGCTAAAACTCACTATGCTTTTGCCCATCCTTTTCCAGGCTGAAAGAGGTGATTGAACATTTTAGGATAAAAGGTCTTCCTTTTCAGTACCATCTGGCCTGTAGGATGCACTTAGCAATAACTACAAACAAGGCTGGCAATAATGTTAATTAATTTTAAGCAGATAAAATGCCTAGATAAACAAATCAGGATTGTTTGTGTATAAACTATGATGACGCTATCTAATCAATGTTTAGTGTGTGTGTGTGTGTGTGTGTGTGTGTGTGTGTGTGTGTGTGGTTTCTATAAAAATAAAGGTTGCTGTTTTTGTATCACTTTTAAAAACTGTTTTTTTGTAATGTTGTTTCAAAAACCTCAACTAAAACTAATGAAAGACCTTTTCTGCAAAGTTCCATTGCTTTGAAAACTCTGATTAGAATGCCATAAGGTAAAAGAATATGTATAAGTATACTATTCGTTGATTTTATACTCACATAATCTCTCTAGTGTTGCAGCTTGATTGGGATATAAATCAATGATAGTCCATACTAGCACCACATCAAAGAGAAATTATTGGATTTCTATCTCTAGCAAACATTATATTACATATTTCCAAAAGCCAATGGTGCTCCAGTATTCCTTCTCATAATAAAAAGAGCCTTAAATAAAGCAAAAATTGTATAAATTATGGCAGACTAAAATCAGTAGAACTTTGATCTAAATGCTATGTATATAATAGGGAGCTAATAGTACATGAGTTAACGTATAATTCATTTTCCTCAACTAGCAAAAAATATTCATTTCCTATATGGACTATGTTTATTCCTCTGATTTTTATAAAATGGTATTATTAGTTATACATAACATTTTAAAAGAAAAGGAAGCAACATTTTCCAGAAAGAATTCTTGACTTTGGTATTTCTGCTTCAGAATGACCTGTAAGCGCTGGTTATATGAGGCTGTAATTCTAAATTTCTGCAAGTGCATGGTACCCTTGCCCGTGATTAAATCATATTATTTATACTCAGTAAGAGTTACTTCTAAGTATTGTTATAGTGTTTCGAACTGCAATCCCTTAGCAGTACCAGTTTTGGCAATACCATATTGTCCTCCTCTCCCTGCTGCATACACAAGAGACGTTTAAAAACTTGAAGTAAATACATGTTGACAATGGTGGGGATTTCTTAAACATCATTTGTGATTGTGGAAAACAAAGAGAGCCCCAGCCAGTTTGGCTCAGTGGCTAGAGCTCTGGCCCATAACTGCTGCTGCAGGGTCCTGGGTTTGATTCTGGTCAAGGACGCATTCCTCTGCTTCAGGATCCATCTCTGGTCTCGATCCTGGCACGTGCAGGAGGCAACCATGGATGTGTCTCTCTCACATGGATGTTTCTCTTGCTCTCTCTCCCTCTCCCCTCCCCTCCCCCTAAAAATCACTGGGAAAACATCCTTGGGAGAGGATTAATAACGAAAGAAAGAAAGAAAGAAAGAAAGAAAGAAAGAAAGAAAGAAAGAAAGAAAGAAAGAAAGAAAGAAAGAAAGAAAGAGAAAGAAAGAGGGAGGGAGGAAGGAAGGAAGGAAGGAAGGAAGGAAGGAAGGAAGGAAGGAAGGAAGGAAGGGAGGGAGGGAAGAAAGGGGGGGGGGAGAGAGGGAAGAACAGTGGGGAAAAATTAAAAAAAAATAACAACTGAATATTGGTAGAGTCACATACAGATTCTTTCTATCTGACCATTTTTAAAATAATTATTTCACTTGAAGATTTCAACAAATACAAATTGCAGTCTTGGAATTACTAGGAACACTTAGAAACACCCTGGACTTGCTGCTGAATTGGCTTGGTGAGGAGCTATTGGGATCACCTGGTTATGGTTCACTGTAGTTTCTTTGTAAACTCACAAAGGTGGTTCTTGACATTTACAAAGTAGACATGTTTGTGCGTTATAAATTCATCACCAAATCACCTTTCATAGGCCAAATTCAGATTTTCACACTAGAACTGATTAAGAGTGATTTACAGAGATCATGGAGGTTTGGGCAAGGATAGGCAGGTCAGCCTTCATGATGTGGCTGTGACATTTGCAGATTATGACTTGTAGCAGCCCAGCCAAGCAAAAAAAAAAAAAACAAACAAACAAAATTCAAAATATTTTCTGAGCATGCTCACAACAACAACCTATCCAATCTTTTCTATCCTCCCTGTGCAGATCCCTAGGAACATAAGACACTGCAAATGATCAATTCACGCATTTCACCCCTGGCTAATGTCCCCTTATCTCACTCCACCTCCTTTTCCTGCAAACCCTTTCTTCTTCCTCAGTCCTAACTCCACCCCAGGCTGTGAGAGTGGCAGTAAGAAGAGAAGGCAATTTGCAGAGAACCTGTGGAAGGCAGCTGGGGAGTCCCCACACCCAAGTAGCCACATATACAAGTGAGGGATACCTGCCCACTCTCCCTTTTGGGTTTGCCCTGCTCCAGAACCCTGTGGGCATCCAGTCTAGGTTATTTAGAGAAGAAAAGCCATCCAATATCCAGATGAATGTCCTGTGGAAGGGATCAGCCAGAGGCAGTAGTCTTGTGACAGGAAGATTCGTGGTTTGATATCTCTGGTTCCCAAGGAAGGAGCTGGCAAGATTCCAGGTACAGCTGCTTCCCCTTGTGCCCATGAAGGCTCCCACCCACTGGAATGCCTGAACACTAGAAGCAGGGGGCAGTGCCAGCAGGGATGGGATTTAACAATATAGCATTAATATTTAAATTTCCTAAAAGGGAACACCACACTCGCTTTATTAAAAATCAAGTATTTTAGTTGGTTTTCAAACATTGAGTTTCTAAAATATTTTTTCAAGAATGAATTATATAATCAAGTATGGACTGCCTCTATCCTGCAAAATATGTCACTGGTTATCTATATGTCCACCTTAGTGTTCTAAGATTATTTTTGTAACTAAAGAAAAAGTGTGTTTTGTATTTTTTCAGGTCTTACCTATGTTGCTAAAAAATAAATGGGAGAAAAAAATCCTTTATTTATTACATTGTCCTTCCAAAGAATAACCTCTGGGATAGAGCTTTCATTAAACTTCAAATGACACAGAGTTCAGAAAATTGATTAAAAATATCTAAAGGGGCTTCAAAAGTTGCCTTCAAAAAGCTTAACAGGACAAACTACACTTCCTGAGTAAAACTTTGATCAGTTCTTGATCCTACCAAAACATACAAATCAACCTTCCTGAGAAATCTTCAGTAAGTATCAGGCTGTCATATCAATGAAGTAGGAGGATCATCACTTCTAATCTTCAAAGCAGTTTGAGAATGGACCTTTTAAAAACCATAGATTTTCATAATTACTTTCTACCTGGGAACTCATGTTTCTTCATATAGTTGTTCAGGAGGAACTTCCTAATAGATTTTTTTTTCTATCCCTATAGATTTTTAAAACCTATTAGGTAGTATATAGGCAAAGCACTTTAGTGTCTGCGGTACAAATCACTAAGGAGAAAGCAATCTAGATGAGTGTGTATAGTCTACTGGAGCAGACAAAAATTGATGGGACCTACCATGGGATGTTGGCCCTAAAATGCCTCAGGTACCCCACTCTTCATTGGAACCAAGAATAAATCAAAGAGATACAGAAAGTAAGACAGTGAAGAAAACACAGCCAAACACTCTAATATCTCCTGCTGCTGTTTATTTACAAAATCTGGGTGCGTTTTTCTAATATCTACATTAAAAACTCTGTGAAGAGCCTAAAATGTTCTCATTGTGTCAACCACATTGTTTCTGACATCTAGCTAAATAAAAAACATAGTGGTATCAACAATAAGAATCACGATCAGTAATTTCATTTAACATTTTTTTAGACCTGACCTTTTACTATGTGCTTTCACAAGCATTACGTCAATATAGATGCGCAAGTACAATTTGTGACCCCATTTCACAGAGGATGCAACTGCCCATCAGAGACGCCATGCAGCCTTCTGATATTTGGAGAAACTAAGGCAGGGCTGAAAGTCAGCCAACACTTCTGACTACAAGTCTAGGTTACTCCTCACTGTAGCCTCTACTGCCTAAGGCCCTGAAAAATCACCTGTTTGAATGTGAGTGTATTTTCTACATTATCAACTCATTATTCCTCCAGTACAAAATATTTGTTCAAATAGAGAGAAAGAAGAAAAGAGAAGCAACATTTGCTGATCTCTCAGGATATCTTAGATGGGAAATTTTTATGATTGTCATAGGTACCCTAATAAGTATATTAAAAACTCACTTCCATCCACATAAAAATAATTTTAGCTGGAAAAAGATAGGAATAATTGCTATTATCACTTTACTTCTGAAATTATTAGCTATAAGTTACTCATTTAATTAGGATAAGCTCTGACCTCTCAGCATTCATTTTTGTAGAAAATCTAACTTATAGGTTGTCTTCAAATATGACATTTTTATGCACATAAAACTTAACTCATGAAGGGGACATAATGTTATGCTTCATAGACATTTAATAAAACAGTTGCTCACTAGAGTTTGCCATTTTCTTTTCATCATTTCAGAGAATGATTTTGGTTTTTTTTGGTCCAAACTTCTTTTGTTTCCAGGCCACTGAAAGACCTGCAACCCTTTAACACAATTTCTCTGGGCCTGATAAATAAGGTGGCCTGAGCACTGTGCCAGGCCCTGTATAGTCCTTTATCTCATAAGATTATCTGTCCAGTTAAAAAAAAATCATGCTGGGCTCCAGATGATAGGTTGCTGTAATAAAACCCAAGAAAATCTATAAATAAGGAGGAGGACTTCCTAGGCTAGGGAATTCCTAACACACCAGCAATTTCAGTGTTCCTCCATCTGAATAACAATGGAGTCCACTGGGAAAAAATTTAATTCAGATGAAGGGCAAGTTGAAAAAACATGGATAAAATCCTTTCTACACTTTAAAAATGTTATCAGAAACATTAGTAAAGTGTGGGCTTTATTTGATAAAAAAATGTATCAATATTGATTCATTAGCGGTGAAAGAGTGTAACGTATTAATGTAATCTTAGCAATACTAGTAGATAAACTGGGCGTGGGGTATGCCAGAACTCTGTATTAGCTTCACCATTTTTTCATAAACGTAAAGGTATCCTAATATAAAATGTTTATTTTTTAAAGGCTGTTATAATAAAAGTGTTTAAACAGAAAAATATGGCCCTGATGATCTCTTTACACTTTCCCTTGGTTGCTTTCCCTTCATGAACAATTCAGTCACAAAGCAGGTAGGTGGAGAATGCTAACTGCCCATGCTTGCTGTGGGGTACTGGAGCGCAAGCATGGCGAGGAAGTCATGTACATGGGAGAAGGCACCAGGTTTCCTGCTGGTAAAGGAAGGAGCTTCAAATATGAAAAGAGAGAAAACTAGGACACAGCACTGTGATGGGCTGGGATTGGAGGCATCAGCATGAACTGATGTTTTTCAATATATATACATTTAGAAATATCAATATAAATATGTGTGTACTAATTATCCGCTGAGGAAGACCTGGGATCAGTTTCACCTCAACAGCAACTGGTGGGCCTAGTGTCCAGAGACTAATTTCTATATAGCATTCTCAACTAAAAGTAAGTAGGGCTCTTTGGTAGAAATAGCTACTAGTAAAAACAGGGCTGGGGCAAAAGAAGTGGGAGATGAAACAACCATTCACTCTACTAGATAGCAAAAAAGGCTTCAGACAATGAGGGTCAAGTCAAAAGGATATAGGAGCCAGCTTGAAAGAGTATCTACAGTCAAATGTGGATAGTAACAAATAATAAAGTAAAAATGAATAAAAAAAGGAATCCATGAGTCAATTCTGATATAAATTAATACACTACAATTTGATGAATAAACGTTTAAATAGTCTTAAATTACCATCTGGGATAGGCAAGACACTCTCTAGCCCTCTACTCCAAATAATCATGCCCTTGTGACTTGTATTATATGTGTATGTATGTTACATCATATGGCAAAGGGAACTTTACAGGTGTAATTAAGTTTACTAATCAATTGACTTTAAAATAGGAAGATCATTCTGAACTGTCTGGGTGAGGGAGCAGAGAGATTCTAAGTGTAAAAAGGCTTTGACTCAGAGTTGTTGACTCTGAGATGTAGGGGCTTATGTGCCCATGGATTGGCCAGAAGTCTCTAGAAGCTTTTCTGTAAGTTTCAGATTTTATATATCTACTAGTGACCTGGTACACAGATTCATGCACACTGAAAGAAAATTAATTAGAAGAAATATTTTCCTCTATAATTAAGGTGACCAGACGTCCCACTTTTGGAGGGACAGTCCCGATTTTTAATAATTTGTCCCACATCCTGTGGCATTTAAAAAAAATCCTGATTACTCTTTGTAATATTATAAGTAATAATAATAATAAAAGAACACGCCCCCCTCCCCCGGTCAATGGTGTACCGCTTTAAATCTGGTCACCTTATAAGAAGTGTCAACCAAATTCATGATCAGGATTCTACTGAGTCTCCTATCTACCTACTCTAGGAGTTCTGTAAGGAGCAAATGAGATCAGGTACGTGAAAACACTTCACAAACATTTGGTTAAACTGTAAAATGTTTGCACCTGGCTTTAAAGCAAGTTGGGTTCCTGGGCTGAAGAAACTCTAAGAAGGCTAGTCACTAGGGAGAGGAAGCCAGGCATTACCCATGACATCATTACCCAGTGCCTACAGTGACCGTTTCCAGGCTGGGCTGGGCTGTGGGCCACATTTTGCGCCTTGCAATTTGGTGGGATGTTGCTCCAGGGTGTGGCGGGGCCTGGGTCCCACTTTGGGGGAGCTGAGTGTTGCTTTGTCAGTACCAGGTCTGTGGTGCCATTTATTTTTAAACTAGAGGCCCAGTGTATGGATTCATGCACCGGTGGGGTCCCACGGCCTGGCTTGTGCCTTCTTGTAATCTGGGACCACTGGGGGGATGTCAGAGAGCCAGTTTTGGCCCAATCCCTCCAGGCCCCATCCAGACAGGAAGGAGCCAGATCCTGTGCGTTGAGCATCTGACCCCTGGTGGTCGGTGCACATAGTAGTGACTGGTCGACCAATTGAATGGCTGACCAATCACTTAGGCTTTTACATATAAATAGATGGCCAGTGCGTGTCTTGGCAGTTCCTGCATTGAGCGTCTGCCCTTCGGTAGTCAGTGTGCGTCATAGCTACAGGTCAAAGGAAGGATGAACAATTATATATATATATATATATATATATATATATATATATATATACACACACACACACACTAATAAAAGCATAATATTAAAATTAACTGTCTCTTCAGGACAGGTAAGCCACACCCACCAGCCAATTAGAGCAACTGTATGCAAATTAGCCCAGCCAACATGGAGGCCACCACTCACGGACCTGAATAAACGGCAGCTTCCATTGCCGCAGGAGTGAAACTGAAACTGTTTGCGGCCGGCTCCGCTTATCCTGGCTCAAGGCAAAACATATTTGCAATAAAGTATCAATCATAGAATCCTCAGAAGCTGAAGGAAACAGCAGGCCTTGCCTGACTACTAAGGGTAACAATGTTTCATTATAGAAGCCGCGAGGTGAAGCAGAGAGGAGGTTTTGTTACTAGGCCTCAGCTTAAAGGAACAGCACATCAATTATGGAAGATAAGCAAACCCCAGACACCTGCTTCCAGCCGGCCTTGCTGGGACATTGGGTCAATGGGAGCTGTGGGCAGCCTGAAAGCACCCCTCAGCCCGTCACCCAGGCTGGCCACACCCCAATGGGGTGAGGATCCACACTGGGGGGCTTGGCCAGTCTGCAAACAGCCCTCAGCCTCTCACCAGGTTGGCCAGGTACTCCAGTAGGGACCCAAAACCTGAAGGGGCTGTGGGCAGCCTGTAAACGGCCCTCAGCCCCTCACCCAGGCTGGTCAGGCATGCCAGCAGGTGGACATCCCCAGAGGGTCCCAGACTGTGAGAGAGCACAGGCCGGGCTGAGGGACCTCTCGAGTGCACAAATTTTTGCGCACCGGGCTATATATATATATATATATATATATATATATATATATATATATCTGCCATATGTTATGTTATAAAAAACATATTTATTATTATATACTAGGGGCCCGGTACACAAAAATTTGTGTACTTGGGGGGGGCCCTCAGCCTGGCCTGTGCCCTCTCAGAGTCTGGGACACCTCGGAGGATGTCCACCTGCTGGTGTGCCTGGCCAGCCTGGGTGAGGAGCTGAGGGCTGTTTTCAAGATTTCCACAGTCCCTTCAGGGTTCAGGTCCCTACTTGGATGCCTGGCAAGCCTGGATGAGGGGCTGAGGGGCGTTTTCAGGCTGCCCACAGCTCCCATTGACCCAAAGTTCCAGTGAGGCTGGCTGGAATCAGGTTTCTGGGGTTTATTTATCTTCTATAATTGAAACTTTGTTGCCTTGAATGGAGGCCTAGTCTCCTGTTTGTTTCAGCTCCGTGGCTTCTATCATTAAAATATTGTTGCCTTGAGCAGAGGCTCGGCAGGTCTAGGCAGGCAGTTTCAACTTCTTCGCTGGTACAATGGAAGCCTCCTATTTGCTCTAGCTCCATGGCTGCCGGCCGCCATCTTGGCTGAGTTAATTTGCATACAGCCTCTCTGATTGGCTGGTAGGCATGGCTTGGTTGGTGGGCATGGCTTAGGTGTCTCAGAGTGATGGTTAATTTGCATATTACTCTTTTATTAGATTAGATAATGTCTTGAGAATAATATAACTTACAGTCTAAACACACACACACACATACACTACTATTAATAATATATTCTGACAATGTTTTTAACTTATGTTTTCTTAGAAAAAGAGCTTGACATGAAAAACTATGCTGGGTTTCTGGCATTTAACATAGTCAGTATAATTTTCATTCCCAGCTTTTGTTCAAGTTATACTTTGTTATGCTGAATTTCTACAGAACATTGTGGATAGCAGAGATTACTAAAGTAAAGAAAGTTTATATCCAAAAATGAAGAAATTGACCCTGTGTAAAATGACTACATTAAGGGATCTTATTTAGGCTAGATAACAGAATACAATAAAATAATGAAATAACATTTTAAATGTATACATGTATATTACACAAACTTTTGATTGAATTTTGTATATCTCTCACAAGTTGTAGTCAAAATGTCTAAAGTCTTTCTCCTGACAAACTTGTACATATGTACACATAATGTGAATGTATAAAGCAGGAGGGAGAAGATGGTTAAATCACTGACAAACTGTTCAGTTCAGGAACAAAGGGACCTCACTGTCTTCTTGCTACCCCATCTGCTGCCCCTGGCAGGTTGATAATACAACCCTTACTGACAAAACCTAAGAAATAAGTTCTACTTTTTTTAAACTTATTTTCATTTATTTATTATTTAAGGAATCAGACCACTTCTCCAGTGCACCTTTTGAAGTGGGAGAGTGTTTTTAAGTTCAAGCTCAAGCACTCAGCCTGCGATGTTGTGTGATGTGGGCATATGAGGTTAGCTGCCTCAGTGCCACCATGATGCCTTTCATAAGCAGGGTCCCACACTCAGATGACTTAGCACCTTTGTAGTACCTTTTCCACTTCAACCACAGGAACTCCTTTGGCTACAGATTTTAATAGCAAAGGAGAAAAAAAATGTTGCCTTATATTTTGAATATTCTTTATGCCCTCCTGAGTGCAGGAAGGTAAGATACACTTAATTACACCCAAGGATTTATTTTAAAACCAATTATTTACTGATTCTCAATCCTTACACTGATTGAAAAACAACAAAAAAAGCAGTCCTTAATCTTACAGAAGAGTTACACCTGGAGGTCTTTTAGAGTGTATATCTCTCAACAGTCTAGGAGAGCCCTGTTTTATCTGTTCCATGAATCAAAAGACATTGGCACCCAGCACCAGAATTATCACCTGCCTACTCAGAAAAAAATGATTAATTTAAGATAAATAGGTGCTGACTTCAGAAACTGATTATATTTCCAAGATATTGCTTCAGCAACACTCTCTCCACTCAGACACTTTAAAGTATTCAGAAGGATCATTTTTTTCTACTCACGTAACACAAAGCATTCAAAATTTAATCTAGCTACCTGTATGCTTGTGTTTTATTTTAATTTACCATCAACCTATCAATATGAATCTTCTCTTTAATTCTTTTCATAACATGAACTTTTTTTCTCTTTCATTACCCACTTCTATATTTCATTACATAAAATGACTTAACTATAAAATATTATAGTAAACTTATGTCACTTAAAAAGTTAAAGAGAGAACAGCAATCACAACCTGATAATCACTTTTTGAAAGTTTGGCAGAGCATGACCATGCTTCAGTTTTTCTCTGAAAATATTTTAATTTTTCTAAAAATGAGCTTTTTAAAAGTATCTAATCTAATAAAAGAGTAATATGCAAATTAATCCTCACTCTGTTACTCTCACAAGCCACACCCATAAGGCATGCCCACCAACCAATCAGGAGCAAGTATGCAATTAAGATGGCGGAAGCCATGGAGCTGGAGTTGCCCCGGGAAATGGAGGAAGCCAGGGCAATGGAGGAAGCCAGGGCCCTATGGGCCCTGAGCTCTACTCAAGGCTACAAAGTTTCAATTATAGAAGTTAAATAAATCCCAGATACCTGCTTCCAGCCAGGCACCCCAGTAGGGATCCAATCCCTGAAGGGGCTGTGGCAAGCCTGAAAATGGCCCTCAAACCCTCACCCAGGCTGGCCACATCCTGATGGGGTGAGGGTTCCCACTGGGGGGCTTGGCCAGCCTACAAACAGCCATCAGCCCCTCATCCAGGCTGGCCAGGCACACAGCAGGTGGGCATCCCCAGAGGGGTCCCAGACTGCGAGAGGGCACAGGCCAGGTAGAGGGGACCCCCCACAGTATACAAAATTTTGTGCACCTGGTCTCTAGGTTATAAGTGTACAAGTTATCTTCAGTCAAAAATGCTATTCATTCTTTATTCTTGAATTCACAAAGAAAACAGCTGCACTTCAAATTCCAATACAATAAAAATATGACCTCGTAGAATCCCCCCTTTATGAAGTATAGGTCTTAGAGAATGACCTTCTAAAAATGTAGGACTAGCCTGGTTGTCAAATATATCACTGGAGGCAAATTTCTAACAACTCAGGATTAGTTACTGAACACAAACCACACCATTAGCTTCCACCTCTGCAAATTCATTAATGTCACTTCTTCCAACTCTCTGAACTAGGATCCAAAAAGATACCTTAAGTCAAGACTCAAAGTGTAAAAGTACCCTTTCTTTTTACCATGGTGCTGTCTTATTATCTCACTCAAAAATGTGATAGAGACTGAATGGGTATGTGGTAGATAGGTGCAGTGTTTTAGGAAGTAGAATAGAGATTAACCCCTCAAACAATGACTAGGCTAAGCTATTTCTTTATCTTGTAAAAAGATTCCATAAAACTGTCAGATATGAAATTAATGTTACAGTCACTTTCAGCTCTCTGATAAAAATGAAGTTACTCACCCATCAAACCATAGCCAAAAAAGTGTGGTCTCTCTCAGAACCAAGAATCCTTAATAAAAAGTAAAATCACAAATAAATGTAATCATAGCAACTGCAATCAACACTCAAGTTATTTCTTTAAAAAAGTTGAAATCCTAAGGAGTAGGTGATCCAAACAATCTTTAACACCATTAAACGTAGCACCCATCATATTATTTCTCTGTGTAAAAATATTGTATGGTTCTCTACTGAGCATCACAAAATTTAGATTCCTTGAACTGTTTTAGAATGCCACTAGTCACCACTTTATTTACTGAACCATCTATCATATTTCCTGAAAAGTACTCTAGTAAGAACTATCATCTCACTGTTTCAGTATTATGTATATATGTTTTGGTCAACCTTGCTATTAGGTAAGCACTTGAAGGAGGTGGTATCAATTAACCTCTTTCTGTCATGTTTTCCTTAACTCTAAAAGGAATATGTTACGTTGCTGGTGCTACTCTTTACAACCCTAAACTTCTATTAGTTTAATTTTCTCCATTCAATTGACCAAAGTTAAACCAAAAACAAGCACTAAATTAGATATTAGCTTATTGATGATGTGTTTTATCATAATAGATTATATGGACCATAGTAGGTACTTGTAATGAAATTACAAATATTTTACTCCAATAATAATTAACTTTGTATGTGGAAATCAACTTTGCTATTTTATTTATCAAAAGAACTTTTTATAGTCATTTGAGATAAGTTACAAATATATGAAAAACCAGATTAAGATTTGTTGTGTTTATGTCAGCTGATACAACATGTACTGATAAAAGAGAAGAAAATAAATATAAATCAGAGTTTAGAGTTATTGGCAGTCTCCTAAATCTCTGTATAGAACTAACAATCTTAAAATATTTTTAAAACACACAATACAACATTCCATTTTCAGACTTTACTTTCCTGACTGGACGCAATGGCAATTAAAAACAAAACAAAAATCAGCATGCTAGTATTCAATAGAGAAAAAAACAGGATCAGTATAGCATAATTACTCTACATTCTTTCTCCTCTACAGTTTACTGTGAGTGCTTTCATCCTTTCTACCACCAATGTTTGGAGGAGTATGTAGTCTTTGACCACTTATTCTATCCTGACTCACTCAATGAGTGCAATCTGGCTTCCCTCAACCATTTTACTGAATTTATTTTTTAAGTCCCTAAAAATCTTGTAATTGCCAGTATTACAAGATCACCTCAGCCCTCAAGCTTTTTTACCTCTGCTTAGAATTTTACCATTATCACCCACTTTTAAACCATCTCTATATTGACCTTCCTAGTCCTGTGTTTCGTTACTTTTCCCATTTGTTTCTGATGCTTTCCAAACTCCCTTTGATCCACTCTTAAAATTAGGTGTTCCACATGATAGTACTCTTCTCCATGTTCTTCTTCCCTTTCATAATCTCAGTCACTTTGGTTTCCATGGTTTCAACTCTCCCCTCAGTGCAGATGACTACCAAATTTGCATCACAATCCTAATTTCTCCAGATCGCCAGACTCTGATTGCATTTGTACCTGTATGTTTCTATGGCAATTCCCTTCAACATAATACATACAAACTATTTTTCTTCCTAAATCTGTGCTTTCTCTTTCATTCTCTTTCTATTTAAAACAAAAGTAAAACAAAACAACACCAAAAAACATCTGTCATCCCAGTTACTGACATTCAAGCCCACACCTTGCATATCTCAGCTCCCACATGGAATTGATCAAGTCAAGTCTAACTTGGTGATAACTTACCTATCAGCTTCCTCAGTGTCAGTAAATGCCCCAGTTCAGACTCCAACTGTACACTGGGCTAAAATCTTTCAAGACTCATATTTCCTGAAAAGTACTCTAGTAAGAACTATCATCTCAGTTGTATTCTTTAGGCTGGCCATACAAAGATCTCACTTCACGTAATGTTTTTCTGGACTGAGGTTTTGTAGTAGGCAGTTAGTCAAGCTTTCGAAGAGTAGGCATGAAAGGCCAGATATGAAATATCACCAAGGCAAAGTGTGCCAGGTACTTAGCAACAGGAAAACCTTGGAAAACGAGGACTTGGCTCCCAGGGTGACCTTTCCTCCCTTATCATTCAGTTTAGACCTCCTGACCTTTCATTTTGAGGGTCATGCTGTTCGGACCCTCCCGTGTTTTTACACCACTCCCTTGCCCCCCTTAGAGGAGGAACAAGAAGACCAGAGAATAACCTCATGCAAATCCCACGGAAGCCCTTGTATAATCACTTCTTTAAACATTAAGCCTGCAAGACACTGAAGTTCTGACCCACAACAAATAATCTTAGGAACATAGCCTCAGGTCTCTTGACCACAAAGACAAAGTTTTGGTCAAATTAGAGATGACATTTAGGCCTCACCTGTGTTTTAGCTCCAAGCCCAGAAAAGCAGCAAATCCACAGTGAGGCCATGGCTGACTTCAAGACTAGGTGCAATGAAATGACCCCCTCCTCTACCATCTACCAATCAGTAGAGACCACACGTAGCAAAGCTGATGAATATTCTATTGAGATCATCCCCAGAAACTTCTGGAAGATTCTAGCCCTTCAAGAGGGGATAAAGACTCTCAGGGCTTCAGACAGGAGGGTCCAGCACAGCTATGTGCCTTTCCTCACCCCATTCCCCAAGGTGTGTTTTTTTCATGCCTCGTTCTCCTAAGCTGCTGGGCCTTTCTTTTGTAGCTTTAACTTGTTTCCTGAGCCCATTTCTTCTATGGCTCATTTCCACCTCTGTATCTTTCTGAATAAACTTTCTCTTTTAGTTCAAGTCTTGGATCTGAATTCTTTCTTAATCAGAACTCAAGTATGGAGGTTGCTGAACCCAAGTCTGGTCTGATTCCACTGTTCTAACACCTGGCACTGTTTCTCCACCAACAGTTCCTGGGCTGTCTTAATAATGGCTCTCCCTTCCGCCTCCATATGTTCCTAGCTTGCCTCACTAGGCCCAAACTTCCCTGAGTGTTTGTCCTCCTGTTCAGCCTGACTCAATATCTGCCATTTTACAAATTCTGCCCATCAGCAAATTTAAAAAAAAAAATGTTTTATTGATTTCATAGAGGAAGGGAGAGGGAGAGATAGAAACATCAATGATGAGAGAGAGTCATTGATCGGCTGCCTCCTGAATGCCCCACACTGGGCATTGAGCCCGGAACCTGGGTATGTGCCCTGACCAGGAATCGAACCCTGACCTCCTGGTTCGTAGGTAGACTCTCAACCACTGAGCCATGCCGGCCAGCCTGCAAACTCTTAATTTAGATTATCCCAGACTCACAAACAGCAGTACATTCGTTACCTTTCACTAAACATCATCACAGCCTTATTTATTTTTATGTTATTTTTTTTCTGAACAGAACAATAATGTATTTATAGATGCTTAGCATTTTTGGAAAATATAAAACAAATATGACCACCAAATACCACCAGTCTAACATTTGGCTACATATCCTTCTACTCTAGTCATCTTTTTAAATAAAACTGGCATCACGTGCTATATATAATCTTCCATATTATATCATTTACTTTAGAGAATAACTGTTCTTGCCTGCATTTAAAATAGTCTTCACCCTAACTGGTTTGGCTCAGTGGATAGAGCGTCAGCCTGCAGACTGAAAGGTCCCAGGTTCGATTCTGGTCAAGGGCATGTACCTGGGTTGCGGGCACATCCCCAGTAGGAGGTGTGCAGGAGACAGCTGATCGATGTTTCTCTCTCATCGATGTTTCTAACTCTCTATCCTCTCCCTTCCTCTCTGTAAAAAATCAATAAAATTAAAAAAAATACACATTTTAAAATAGTCTTCAAAAACGGTTTCAGGGCACCATAGTATTCCGTAATTAATAGATACATATTCAATTTTTCAAAGTTCTCTTTTTTATTATTCCTATAATTACCCAACTTTACATTAAAATGTCAGGAATGTTATTGCTTTATGATATGCAACTGGAAGATGCATTGCCTGGTTAGAAAGTATGAAATTTTTTAGCTCATGATCCGTGTGGTAAATTACTTTGCAGAAAAGTTGACCCACTTGTCTCTCGGAATGGCAGAAAAAAAGAGCACCGGCTTGGCAGCCGCAGGATTCTGAAAAGTACTCAGGCGCCTCCAGCAATTCCCATCTCTAATCCCTCTGCACTTCACAGGCGACTTCCGCACACACATTCCAGGCCCCTAGACACCCCAGGGATCCCCTACTACCCAAAGAGTGAAATTCCAGCCTCTGAGCACCGCGTGCGTCCGAGGCCCCCACACCCGCAGCAACTGCCTCTCCTGTTCCACTCCTGCCCTTCACTCACCCACAGGCCTAGGTCTGCAGTTCTACTCCAAACTACACTTAGAACCACCTGGAGGGGCTTCCACAAACAGATGAGTTCCGAGTTCCGTTCCACACCAGTCGCTAAGAACCGGGAGTTGGCTCTTTTTAATTCCTCACCAGGCGATTCTAGTAGCCAGACTTGAAGCCACCACAACTTAACCCATTCTTTTTTTAAACTGAAATAGGTAAAGACGCTGGGAAAACACAAAATGCAAGTTCTTGGACCTCACTTTAAGGATCTCACTTTAAGATAACTAACTCAGACCCTTTAGGGCTAGAGACCAGGAATTTGCACTTTAACAAACCTGAAGATTCTGTGGTTTACACTGGAGCCAAACCAGACTATTGTTACTTTCATAACACAATGCCACATTTCCCAGCTCTGTGACAAGTGCTCTTTGCCTTTATGCTTCAACCTCACAGAGTCTTTCCCGCACCTTCGCTGACCCCGACCCCCATCCCTCCCCGCCACACACACATCTAAGGTGACCAGACGTTCCGCTTTTGGCGAGACAGTCCCGATTTTTAACAATTTGTCCCACGTCCCGCGGCGTTTTAAAAAAGTCCTGATTACTCTTTGTAATATTTTAAGTAATAATAATAAAAAAAAGGAAAAAAAGTAAAGGAAAAAAAAATAACTCCCCCCTTCCGTCAATGGTGTACCGCTTTAAATCTAGTCACCTTACACAAATCACATATTTTTACGTCCAGCTTAAATGCTAGTTCTCCCAGCCAAGTTTCATTGTTCCAGCATTCTGTGGTTTCGATGTTCATTGTTTATGTCTTTATTATAACATTTCTTCTCTCCAGCCCCTGTAATTGTGGAAACTTTAAGCTCCACTAATATAACTGAATTTTTCATGTGCAGATATATTATCTGTTTCACAAGAATATCTCTATAGCATGTGGCACTTAATGGTTTTTGTTGTTTGTTTTTGTACAAATAGTAGACATATGTTAAATGCTTGAGTTGAGTAACAAAATATTCCTAGCCTGTGCTCTCCTTGATAAATAATTACCAAACAGTGCTCCATGTTTTGGGCAAAGAAGCAATGCTGGGCCCTCGCTGGTTTGGCTCAGAGGCTGAAGGGTCCCAGGTTCGATTCCAGTTAAGTGCACATGCCCAGGTTGTGGGCTCGATCCCCAGTAGGGGGTATTCGAAAGGCAGCCAATCAGTGATTCTCTCTTATCATTGATGTTTCTGTCTCTTTCTCCCTCTCCCCTCCTCTCTGAAATCAATAAAAAAATATTTTTTTTAAAAAAATAAAGAAGCAATGCTGGAAAAGGTAATCTGGCTTTCCTTTTTTATAAATCTTCAAATAGCTAGTGGTTGGGTAACTAATCTCATGCTGGTTTGCTCTGCTAAATTGGGTATATTTTATCTACTCAATTGTTAATGTATGCACTCATAGTTGTTAGCAATTTATTTAGACCATGAATTCTCTTACACTATTATTTAGAAATGTCAAAATGCAGCAAAAGTTAGTGGAAGTGATGGAAGTGTTTTAGACTGAGTTTTCTGTTTCTCTAGTACATGAGCACAAGTGAAAGGTCAAAGTGGGACTTGGTATTCCAGGAACCAGAAATCAAATTCACTCAATGCACATTTTGACACTTTAAAGAAATAAATCTGTGAAATATACACAGAGCCACTCCCCAACTCGACTCCCTGATAGTCATGCCCAAATAAGAACTCTTTCATTAAGCTTTCTAAGAAACCCCAACCGTAGTGTCTTCACAGCCCCGAATGTCATTCACATGGCATTTATTCTATTTCTTCCAGTTCTGTGGTGATTCATGGACATCTAATCACCCCTACTGACTCTAACTGCCTAGAACTAGGAACCAGGTGTTTTCCATGATTGTGTCTCTTACAGAGCCTATCATATTACCTGGCACACCAAAGGTGTAGATAAATCTGAGATGAATGAAAAGACAAAGATAGCACATCAACTTATTAAATCAAAGGTATGATGTAGGGGGTTTCCTTTCAAATTACTTTATTCAAACCATACACTATCCTCCATTTCCAAAGGAATTGTCATGTCATAGAGGAGCAAAGAATGACATTGTGACAAAGGATAAAGAGAGGGACTAATTTCTCCTCTCTCTACCCTAGGTGGAAAGAGAAGGAAAGTTATTGAGAGGATGTTTCATGTATGCAGGGTACTTCAATACCCCATAATTTCGTCCCGTTGTCTATAAGTTGTAGGTAAAATTTTATCTACCATATAGGGTTGTGGTGAAGATTAAATTGGCTTAATATAAGTGAAAACATCTAGTATGTGGAACATGGTAAATAATAAGTTAATAGTGTTTAATCTTTTGAATCTTTTTTATCTGCTTTACAAAAACAAAAGGACACTGAGTGTTTGTATTTTTGGTAACACTTGCTTCCAGATAACAAAACCCGACCATAAAGTATATAGTGAACTTTAAGGTGCACTGCTTAAAATGCATTACAAATGTATGTTGTGTTTTATGCAAGATAAATTGGATAACAAGAGTATATAGGTAGAATAATTTAAAAATGACTCCTCAGCGTAAGTTTAAATTCAAGTCCTGCCATTTGGCAGTTATTTGAACATAGATATCTACTCTAAACAGATTAATCTGGGTAGTAAAACACTGATGTCTAGTTCACTGGCTAGACAGCACAGGTCTGCTTGAGTCACCACCTAAGAGGAAATAACTGCCCCTTAATATATAAAACACAAAGATTATGGCATCTGGGAACTCAAATGCTGATCACCCATTGAAAGGAGAGTACACAATTAAAATTAATTATACACACCAGGCAATCAAACTACGTGTTGATTCTATTTCTATCTGCTCAAAACTTTAGTCTTGACACTTAAGATTATGGTCTATGAATAGAAACAAGGCAAGATGCCCTTAAATGTTTCAGATAGCCATGTGACAATGAAACTAAAATTTAGAAGAAGCAACCAAACAACTAAAAATGCAACGAGAAATGGAAAAATACATGGGAAAACGAAGGTCAAACTATTATTTACGGTAGTAAAAACTAGTGTTTTCTAAATGCATTAGTTTGAATCACATAAAACTTTCAATACCAGATAGTTTTTAAGTTATAGGAATGACAATTTCATATATTTTAGCTCAACATCAATTAAGATATTATTACCTTTTTTAAAAATCATTGCCCAAGTATATATTTTACTGGTTTTGAGAGAGAGAGAGAGAGAGAGAGAGAGAGAGAGAGAGAGAGAGAGAGAGAAGAGGAGAGAGAG